>JAODUG010059840.1:0-14574 GCA_027564795.1 Aphredoderus sayanus
TCTATTGAGGACTATATAAGTGGTCTGTCTCCTCTATATAATGTCTCTGGTACTTCTCCCATAGAGTTCTATTGAGGTCTATATATGTGGCCTGTCTCCTCTATATAAACGTCTCTGGTGACGCGCTTCTTCATCATATTGCCATAGAGATGCGACACCAGAGGACTGCATGGAGAAGCTGTGCTGTCTTTCAAGCAAGCGTCAGGCAGAAGCCCTCGGCGACGCAGAGAATGATGGGCTGCTAGGTTCCTCCTCCAACTACTCATAAATCAAATAATTGCATTGTAGTCCTGCAGGGAACGGAAAACTTTCCCCATTAGCCCAGTTGTGAAATTTGCAAATTCTTTACCCCAACACACACACACACACACACACCAATTTAAATACATTTCGTAGCCTATTTAGAGGAGGTTGTTTTACATGCTGAGCACAGGGACCTATACTCACTTGGAGCCTGCCATCGAGAAGACAGTTAGTGATCATTTTGGTATCAATATTTTATGACGCACATCAATTAACCTTGAACTGTCTGTGCGCGCGCTACAGACAGACTCTCCCCGACATCTCCGTCAGAGCGGGCCCGGCGTGCTGTATACCCAACGGCGCTGATTGACAGCGTTTTACAACGCGTGTTTGAGAGATGGATGTCCCTCTCCTCTCCTGGAGACAAGCCAAAGTAAACCTGCCCTATTTTACACATGATTAATGTGATCTGGTCCATCCTCGGCAAGACGGAGTGGGCTTTCATACGTACTGTAGCTGTCTGGGTGACAACGTCCAGGTGTGTACTGGCCACGTTTGTTTTGGGTGGGGGGGGGGGATAAATCTTCCAGTGGACATACTGTAGTTCATGCTCCCCCCCTGACCCCCCCTCCATCATTAGCAATACGAACACACACACTTGTGCGTGATGAAATTTCTTGATATTACATTCAGGTCTGGCATCTGTGACTGCCGAGGACTGCAGTCCTTTCATCCCCTTCACTTTGAGATGGGTTTTTTGAGGGAAGCCAGAGGCTACGAGTCTGGGCGAAATGGCTCCGCTGCCTACAGCTGGTCTGAACTCTTCCATTTTAAAGATAAGTATCACGCTGGGACACGGCAAACGTGGCTGCAGTGCCATCACAGTGCTGTCGGAGATGACAGAGGGAATACTTAAAGTCCTGTACGGCTGGAGACAAAGACTGCTGTGATCACGCCAGAACTCCTGGATTAGTGCAGGGAGAGGAACGAGCGGAACGAGGCTCATTGATCTTCTTACAGATGCATTATGGGGCCAGAAATGCTAAGGTGCCTTTATCTGTCCGCGAGATGAGCCATGTTTGTACGCAGGCAGAGCCTAAGGGCTAGACTGCAGGTAACGGCGCCGATACATTTGACTGTCAAAGTGTGTGAGACTGAGATGATTCCATTATATTTTAGGTAGTCATGTGCTTTACTCTGGTTTTGGTGCAATACTTACTTATATCGATATCAACCCCTCTGCCTCCATGTACGCATATACACACACACACACACACGCTCATGCAGGTTAGCTGTTTAGTTAGCTGATGCAGAAGTTCAGTATTCTCGAGATGCTACAAAATGATCCAAGTGTACCGTTAACATGAACGTGAGAGTTAAAGGTGGAGTCAGGGATTTTAGAGAAAGATTGTTTATATTTGAACTCTTTGAACAAAACAATAGAACACCTCTCCCTTCAATGCCATAGGGTGCTCCCTCAGAAGCTCTGGACACACCTTGCCATGGCTGGGATAGTTTTGTGTGGACCACTTTGTGTTCCCAGGTTTGTGTAAACACAAGATTATTTCTTCACAGAATGGGTAGCTAGTGGTCCATGAGGAGATATTTAATTTGAGACGCTGCATTTGTAAAAACATTATTATATTAAGTCAAACAAAAGCACTCCAATTGTGCCATATCTCATTAAGAGCCAGGCTTAAGAATACAACAACTGTGTGGCCAGAAGAAATGAACAGGCACAAGCTAGAGCTTTGAACCCTTTCCAATAACATTGAATTCATGTGACCTTTCCTGATGGAGAATTTGCTGAAGGGTCCCATGGATTAAGCACAAAATCATTAAAATGACCTGGGCTAGCAGATAGACTGGGCACATCAAAATGTGAGCCAAATGTTATAGCACCTTATGGAGTGTGAAAGGTTAACCGAGAAGGAAATGAGAAATGGAAAATTGGAGCGAGAAAATAGAGCGTACTAAACTTTCATTCAGTGGTATTAGATTTGTAGTATATTTTTGTGAAGAACCGCAGATAAAATAGTCCAAGAATGGATGCAATTTATCTGTCAACTTGGCACAAGAGGGGAGGGGTAGAGAATATGTAAGACTACAAGCTCTGTACAGGAGGACGGAGAGGACTGCAAGACAGTACTGAGGTTTGGGAAGGCCATGCATCTCTGAGTTTCAAACTAAAGTGTAGTTTTACAGAATCACAAGCAGATTAATTGTCAAGTTAGATTACACATACAGCACAAGGCTGTGGTATGGTGTAGTTAATGTAGTAGCTATATTATAAGAAGTTAGAAAACAATATACATTTATAATAAAACTCCTAATAAATAGAATGAATAAATGAAAGAAATTATCTATTAAGACAGCCATCCTGTCTAGTTTTTGTGTTTTTAAAAAGGTACAGTCAGTCATTCTGGAGAAAGCTTGTTGATATCTGTACAAAAACACCTCTCCCTATGGCATCAGATGCTCAGCCCCGCACATTGAAAATGCATTGCGAAGGCCATCATAGTGTACTGTAGTATGGTGCGCACACTTTCTTTGTGTTTCTATTTACGGAGTCAGGGCTGTGTAGCAGCACCAGATTAGTTTTTCAGCACGCACAGAGCACTGTAAAATAGCCGATCCCATGGATTTGGTGAACCTTGATGAATTTGACAAAAAGTGTCTTAGCTTACAATCACTTACTACACCTTAACTTTGTTCCCGGGAATTCTGGCATTTATAAACTAACACAAAAGGAATACGGCAGTGCCCTAGCAACCACTGCACTAGGGCGTACTTCTTCCTGTGGGCTGGCTGTGATGCGGGTTTGGCGTGCAGCAGCAGATGGTGGCTCCATTAATCGGCACAGTGCAGGCACCCTGCTTATGTAAATCGGAGTGTCAGATGCCCAGTAATTGATATGGATGATTACAGACTCTCTGTGGCTACCAGGAATCGGACCAGGAATACCCCACTAATTGTCAGTGAAGGATGCAAAATGGCCGCAGGTCATACTTCTATAACGCGAGGCCCAGTATTCCCTGTAGCCTCTTGAGCTCCAAAATACGGTCTTTGGCCCTGCAAACCAGGGTTAACAGCAGCATACTGATGCCGGCCCACTCAGAACTGCAGAGCTATACCCAAAGCAGAGGTACTGGCAAGCAGAGAGGTGCTAAGACTAATGGCCTCTCCTTTATCCCTGTACAGCAAACATGCTTGGTCAGGCTCTTCCAGCGATCAACTGATAAGACCTGAAACAACAGATCATTGTCTGTTTAGCTTACTGCACTACTTCACTTCAAAATGTGTGAAAGGGAAGAGCATTGTTGATAACCCAGATGTTAAATCTGGGTTAAGACTCTTTTATGAGTTTGTCTGCCACAACATGTCATACTAGAGCACCAGCAAAAGAAATGCTTTGTGTGATGTCATTCTCAGCTTTGGATGCAATTACTCTACTAAAAAAAGGAAATACAGTAGTTATTTTCTGCTCTACATTAATGTTTAGAATATCACATACTCTACCTTTAATGAAAACAGAGGTACAAAATGTGCAATTGTGCCAGTTCTGCCAACGCCCATTTATTACACAGCCCAATGGTTTGCATTGTAATTACCATTAAGAAATAATAGTCTGTATAACTACACTGTTGTTAGTTCAGGTATCACACATTTCTAATTGGACTTTAGTCCAATTTAAATGTCTAATCACGGCTTGATACCGCCACATAGTTATCTGAAGCTACAGTGTGATTATGGTGACGAGTAATGTTGCAGCTTGAATCTCTGCACATACAAACACAACGTAATTTGCACTCAATGTTACTGCTTACTGTGTCATAATTGTTGTTTTATCAAGGAGCTCACGTTTTGCTTTGCCTGCCACAGAGATTTTAAAGACATTCATATGAAAAGTTTACTATATTCAAAGTTATGCTGTGTAATACTGCATTCAGTGTAATATCCTGCACCACTACACCAAGCATGATAATAAGCAACTGTCTTTAATATGCTGCAAATGTAACAAGGTAGAACAAATATATTTAATATCACATTATTCACACTCAGAGATTTACCATTTTTAATTAAAAACTATTTATTTTGTCTTTGGTGAAATAGTAACATGGAAAATAAACGTGGGCATCTTGTCAAGGTTGTAATTAGTTGCATTTCAATTTGCAGCTCTTATTTGTATTATTTGGCATGTGTTTGGCTCTCTGAACGGTTTATGCTTGTTAAACACTGATGTATTGAGGACAAGGAGCTATTAATACAAAAATAAACTGCCAAGATAAACTACTGCTCTGTTGGACTGAACATTGAAATTACAGATCTAGTTTTGTGGGAAATACTCTCTGTTAATCAATCTCCATAAACTATCCAAAGTCAGGAGATTTGTGTAGATACCCTGGTCTGCAGTCAATACGTTTAAAGCACTTCACTGACTTCTATCTTGGCCTGGAAAATCTATTTTTGGAAATACCATTAGAGTTAATAACACATTTGAAAACAACATTAATTTATTTTTCATGTAAAAAAAACTTCTGCAATATTTTTACTTTGAAAAATTAAACATTAAATGACAAACGCCCAACAAGACAAAAAGATAACATGCTGGCTTTGCACCAAGCACCAAATGTCAGCGGAACCAATATTACAAGATTGTCTACACATCCAATGCAACAGTGTAAACAAGCTAATATACTAACATGCGTGCCAAATGTCTCTGCTTCTTGGGTCGGATCAGTGCCTGATGTAAAGTCGGTAATACAATGTCATATAAAACATGACTGTTACATTGAAAATAACATATAGCCTATTACAATACTGTATACCATAATAAAACACAGTTGAGCACAATGGTAAAACTGAGAAAATATTTACTGGAATATTAACCAGTATATGCATCGCAGTTTGTTGCAGTCATGTCATGTTTGTTTCAGTATCCGCTAATTATATGTACTGGTACCTTTAAATATCCAGGTGCACTTCCTAAATAAGATATAGGCCAATGTAATAACGTACCTCCATATCCTCTAGTATCAAAGATACTCAAGGTATCAAGGGAGGTGAAGCAGCTTCATATGCCCTTTTCAAAATGTGAATGACAATCACTGTGCCTGACTCCAGCAGAGCATAATCTCTAGATAGCGATTTATTACCGCGGAAACCCAGGTGTAAATGAAATTAGATCACCCTCCTGGTCTATAGTTATACATGTTATATAGTCAAACAAGCCCATTCACTTGAGTTATAGTGAATTACAATTGTCCAGCTATTTCTGAAAATACTGCATAATATTTTATTTATTAACAACTATGTATACGTTATGTGCGTGTGTGTGTGTGTGTTTAGGTAGGTGTGTGTGTGTGTGTGTGTGTGTGTGTGCGCATGTGTGTGGTATATGTAGAGAGTACGTCACAATCTTTAAAAAGGTACTCTATACAATATCTGTAACATTAATATAGCAGCAAACAACTTTTGTCTACGTAAGTATGGAGTAATTGCATTCTGAGCAGAGAATGACAACACACTCCCTTTACATATCAAGGCTGGCCAAGCATGCATGTTAGTTGTGTGTGTGTGTATGAGAGAGAGATCTATGGTGCATTTGTTTTGGTCTGAGATGCTGGTTTTATTAGTGTGACATCTAGTTGTAGAAAAGGCATATAGAACCACTTTAATAAAAGGTATGACATTTAATTAATGTTTTAATAAAAAAAATAAAAACAATGTAACTCATTAAAAGAGTCTCAACCTCTCGGGGAGGGGGGGGCTTTTGTATCTGAATACACATCCAGTGATGCAGGGCACCCTGAGATGGCCCCCTCTCACAGTCAACGGTTCCATCTAGCCCTGACAGAGGGCAGATAGGTCCCTCTCCATCACCCAGCCCAGTGAAATGAGCTCTACGTCAGTGCGTTTGCTTGAGGCCAGGCCAGTGACGGGTCACGAACAAACGTCTCAAAACAAGCCTCTCCTCGAAAACAAACGACTCTCGACATAACCTCATTTTCTTGTCTTTTTTGGTGTTATTGAGATTTCTTAACCCATGAGACAGCAATCAATCATAGTCACCAATGCACATTCACCTCACACAAAAATAAATCTACAACAAAATCCTAACAAGTTGTCACGTGTTCAAAGTATGTGTGAAGGTCAGTGATTCAGTAAGAGTGCCTTTACTATAGTGTGATTCATTGGAGCCTTTACTATTTACCTGAGACATTAATTCAACCTTAAATATTTGTCTAAATATTTATACCTTGTTAGTAGTACAGTATTATCTCAATAGGTCACAGCTTCAGGTGTTTGATGCAGGTGCTAGATGCAGTATGTCTGACTGGAACCATGTATTGAAGAATGTGTTTGATTACACAAGCAAAGAACCGATCTTCACGAATCCTGTTATTTGTTATTTATTTGTATTTTTACTTTGTATTTACTTACTTTACTGCAGATTTTCTTTTTTGCTACTGCAATACCCACATTTTCCCCATGGGAATCAATGCCTATATTCTATTTTACATTGAAGCCAACTTTCTTCGTTTTTTTTTTTTTTTTTTTACTGTAATGTATAATGATGTTTACCTAACCCAACAAGTACGTAACTAACTCCTGGTGGGAACACATAAAATGTGAAAAGTGGGCAAGTAATTACCATTAAACTGGTCTCCGTCGCCTGCTAAATCTTCTAACTGTTCTTCTATTCTGCAACAACATAGTTCCTTAGGAAAAATACTGCAGTCTGTCCTATAGGTGAGATGCTGAGAAAGGAAGAACACAATTACTTCTCCAATCAATTTTCCACAGAAGAGCGGAGCGGCTAAAACAAAGAATCAATGTTTCCGATTATGCACATAGGACGTCATCTGCTTCCAATGAGATCAAAGTATCAATGAGCTAAGCTTAAAGCAATGAGGAATCCATCTATGGGCGATCCATACTACTTGCGTGGGAAACACATGGTTAAAGGACAGAACACATATACAAAATGGGTAAACTGCAACATGATATGGAAATGGAGTCAACGTATTACCCTTGAGCTCATGAAATCATGTCAGCTGTTATTATCTCATTTGTAATCAATAACGTTGAAATTCTCTGCGGAGGTACTTATGGGTCTGGTGGGAGTCTCCCAAAAGCTATGAGAGGAAAGGGTTTTAACATAAACGTAAACTAGCTAATGCATACATGAAAATAGGTTTAAGCAGAATACTTTTCTGCCAAAGTATGATATTATATATATGTAACATATTAAAGATGTGTTAACTAATAACAATAGCATTGATATCTCTTTCTAGGATATAAAAACAGACACTAGAGTAGACTGTGCATGACAGTTATTTAAATAAACATGAGTTTCACAAAACCCTTTTCTCTTGATAAATCATTCACCTTCACATCAGATGGTGCTTCCACCTCTCAGTATTCAGGTACTACCAGTAGTTGCCGCAGTGGATCTTAAACTTCAATAAAGACAACACGCTTAGAAATCAATAAACAAAACATTAATGTTGTAAAAGAATCAGATTCAAGCATGCCGAATGCTTCTCATGACCCCACAGGGCACACCCGGTTTGAGAACAACTGTGTAAATGCAATATTCTTCCGAGTAAAGAAGAGAGAGTAAAGCGTAGAGAATAATTTCTATGTATCTTTCTATACCTATACCTACTGTATATGCCTTGTTACCGCCCATGCCATGCTTGCAAACAATGGCAGTTCCCCGTGAGCCAGCGAGCGGTTGTGGCAACGCGAGTGTTGATATCAAGTAGAATTGAAGTGTGCGGTGAGCTTGAACGCTACACACACGTTGTGCCGTCCCTTCACATAGGATGGGAACCAGCAGACAGGGCGTGGCAGATTCTTAAGGGAGATGAAAGAGCAACGCACCTGGCAGGTGCGCTGCTCTGACATCTTTGATCCGCCGAGGGGAAACATCAAAGCCCCGCCGTGGAAGCTTTGTGTACGATCCCAGCCTGTGAGAGTCTCAGCCGCCAGCGGACACCAATCTGCAGCGCCAAGCTCTCCACAAGCCCGGAGGAGAAATAAATAAGGACTTAAAGCAGTGTCCGGTGAGAGACCATGTAAGAAGTGCGTGTTCTCTAAACCTTAATGTAATGTAATGTCTAACTTTGAAGTGATTTGTGGCTCATAACGGGGGGATTTTCAACGTAATCACAGCAAAAGGATGATGCTTGTATGGCCACTCATACAGTATAGGTGGGATATACAGTAGTCATCTGTATACATACACAGTTAATTACTCCTGTGTGTATTGTGTGTCCTAGTCAGCACCTATCATCTCTTCTCTGCATAATCCTGCAAGAATGTGGTGCTCATGTAGTAGGGGGGCAGAGCACACTCTTATTTATATGTTAATCTAATAATTGTGATTCAGTAAGCAAAAGTAAATGAGACACACTTGCAGAGACATGCAGAGATTATGTTAAGATTTGGAGCCACATTCTATACATGGTCATTGTGAATCTAGCTCTAAAACAAAAAACGATGTAACCTATGATTTTTGGCAAGGTATTTTGACATACAGTATATAATATACAGTATACAATAAATTCCTAATAAATTAATAACACAATTTGTAATTTCAAAGTGGCAGTTTACGCACAAGTCTGCATGTCAAAAACAGACAGAATCTTCAAAAAGACGTCAAAGATACAGTAGAATGCACATTTTCCGTTCAAATGTTTTTCTATATGTAAATATTTCAGGATAGAAAATATAGCATGACAAAACTAAAAATAAGTGCAAGGCTTTTTTGAAGGCTGCAATAAAATACCTAAAAGGAGTCTTTTTACTCCTTGAACTGCACAATAAAATGGCTGACGACTGTCTCCAGGATAATTGGACAAATTCATCAATCGCATCGATAGCAAATTACAACATTCATAATTGATCCCTGGACAAATGCAGCATAGATCACTCCTGGGTTCGATGGCGATACCACAACATTCATGTTACACCAAGCATATTCAGGAACTAATTAAATCTTGCTGGGGCTGATCGATACTTGAAACAGCATGAGAGCACTATTGATTGTACAAGATCTCTTATACCAACACCAGCCTGGCTAACATGATACTAACATTCTTTTGAAGAATTGGTCCCATCCTGTGGAAATACTAATGGTTACAATGTGGTTAGAGCCCATAGTGTACCAGTACTAATAAATGGCAGTGGAGCAGTAGTAAATTCAATATTTTTAAGATTGCTTACAGAAGAGAAATTCATTCTGAATTATAGATTCGATTACAAGCGTCCATTTGATGAATTAATGTCGTGGATAATCATTCTGTGTGATATTAGGACACTCACAGTGCCCCTGGAACACAAGGTTTCATCCCATAAGGTGTCAGCTCACCGTTGGGGGAGGGGTAGAGGATGCTGTGAGTCTATGGGGAGGAGTAGAGAGGAACCCAAGCCACTCAGAAGCTGCGGTGGGAGTTTTAAACATGATGTAATTCCAGACATACAGTACATATATTGTTTTACTGATATTAACAAAAACTTATTTCTGGTTCCTCTAGATGTAAATAAAACCTCTGAAACATGTCTTTGTACAGCAGACATACTGTGTTTCCAATTCCGGGTGTCAAACGTTCTACTGCAAATACTAAAAGCATGATTTTTGTTTGACCGACGCGATTCTCTGAATAAAGCGTCTCTAGAATAAAGTGTATTTAACCGATTCAAAACCAGCAAATTATAATATTATTCCTTTCAATTTAGCGATGAAATACAGTTGTGTGCGTTAAGTCTTTGAATCTCCCAATAATCGCCTTTCCCTTACATTTACATTTACAGCATTTAGCAGACACTTTTGTCCAAAGAGACCTACTGTAAAATCAGTGTATTTGTCAATAGCAGAACAGGCCATATACACCGGTTGCTGTGAGCAACCAATAATCTTGGGTTAGGATAGTGAGAGCATTATCCTTTACTTCCTCTAGCATTTTTGTCCTGTACACATTTAAACGGTGCAGAGTATTTTGTACACACTCCATCCCCATCCTAAATGAGGCCAACGGCAGAGGTGAATCAATGCGCTATATTCCCCCCGGTCACGGGAAACAGCTGTCTTGCTGTCGTATGGTACTGTGCAGGGCTGACTACACGCCAGACGTAGCAGCAGGGAGGATTGAGCTCCTCCAGTACACCCACTCATCCTACTGTCGAAACCTGAGTGAATTCTATCTGCCAGGCCCTCTTTGCCGCAGACACCAAAACAAAGAATCGCATTTGTGGCGACATGGCAATATATCTTATATCTGATATCTTCCAGTATCTGTGCTGATTGGAGGAGTAACCCTTTCACGTGTTGCGATACAATAATCCTTTAATAAACCTGCTGTCGTGTGGGGTACAGCACATGCAAATGTGGGTGGCGGGGTTACGGGCTGAAGTAAAATAGTGCAAGCGTCCTGTGGCTGTACAGTTCACTACAGTTGATGAGGAAGTGGATAACGAGGGATGAAATGAACCAAAATAAAAGACCTACAAAATTAGATACTTGGGGGCGGGCGGGAGGGGGGGGGGGGGGGGCGGGGGCTCCCATGTAAACCTATGCATGTGTTTCATTAGCAGGACCTGATCCTATCTCCCACTGCATGCATAATGGGCGGGGGCCCTGTGTGCCAAACACTGAGGCACGGCCCAAAGCCCTACTAGAAATTGGACCTCCCCCCCTATGTTATTCAAGCACAGAACAAACCACACACACACACACACACACACACAGATCCCCAATCTTTACCAACACCTCTTTCCTGTTCTTCTCCCCCAAAGTCAGGAAGAGCCGCCTGAGATTGAAATCTGGCTCATGGGGTGGGCTAGTGGTGAGCGAGGGAGGGGAAGGGGGTCACAGTGAGGGTTTGTTAACTAAACACCCAGAAGGAATCCTTCTGCCAATCATGGAAATGTATGCAACGTGTCACCGAACCAAATTTAATTGTTTTAATTAAAGACATGGGTTGAGCAGTCCGCCCGCCTGTCAATATCTGTGTGTGTGCGTGCGTGTGTGCGTGCGTACATGTGTGTGTGCCTGTGTGTGTGTGTGTGTGTGTGGCGAATGTCTGCGGCGAACGCAGAGAGAACCAGAGGCTACCTCCTCCATATTCATGGCCTGCCGTATGTGACCTTCCACTGTCAACAAAGAATATTAAACATGGTTACCGAGGAGCAGACTAATGAACACATGCAAGCATTGCTCTCCGTGTGTAATGAATCGATAGAACTTTTATCAAATATTTATTGAAGTAATATTCTTAAGCCCTTAAAATTGATTAACTGGGCCTTGTGGAATTTAACAACAAGCCTGTGTGGCCATAGGCAGGCTGAAAATAATGAGTGATTAATTGCAAAGTGAGAAAAACTTGAGTTAATGGAATACATTAAGTTCATCCATCATCACTACGGTGAATGGTGGATCAAATTAGTACATAAACTAATATTGTGAGGGGTCTGTGAACCTGTACTTTTTGAACAACTTCCCTCAACTGTATTATTTCACTGCAATGCCAGTAATTACTGCCTTCCCATGTTCAAAACCATCTTTGGTTTGATCATTGTGAAGTCAACGATTTAAATGTCATCATCTAAGCCCTGTGTCACAATGGCCGCGAGTGCTCATTAATCTCCAGGCGACGTGTGGGAAGCCAATGTTTGACCGCGTACAGTAAAGCACGTCACCGGGAATGACACAGTACCCAGCGTAGCGTGACGGCATCGAGAGCCAACCGACGCCGAGGACCGCCGGAGAAATGGAAAAGCTGTGTGCCCCACGCCAGACCTCTCATCGATTCTCCAGGGGGCGAGGCAAACAGCTGACAGGTCTCGGCCTTCCTCGGAAACCTCAGAGAGACAAAATACCGTGGAAATTAATGGTCCACACCAGGGCCTATAGCACCCGGCCACAGCTGCTACTCTTAGTGGGGATAAACTGCAAATAAAGTGTTTTATTAAGGCCTACTGCATTCATTACAAATAAGTAGGCCTACTTGTCCCTACATTCTCATTCTCTCTCTCTCTCTCTCTCTCTCTCTCTCTCTCTCTCTCTCTCTCTCTCTCTCAGAATAAACATCCTGAAATTAAACCTCACTGCCTCAATATTATCTAAGCCAGTATAGCTTAATGTGTTTATATTACAAGGATGTGACTGTGAGATGAACTCAGCGTGGTGGTGAGACACTTTTTCTTTGATTGAGACGCTATGGCTATTGAGCTCCCTCTATTGGCCTTTGTGAAACCACCTGCTGTGCTTCTGGTCACTGGCAGATGACCGTAAAATTCAGTTTTAGTACAAGTGCTTGCCTGGTAACCATTGGTAACTAGTAAAAAGCTAATTTAATTGGGTAGGAAAACAGCGAAAAAAGATAGTTGCCTACAGACTTGCTTCCACCCACGGTATAGTGCAGCTCACTGAATGACATCACTCACGTTCACATTTCTGAACTGCCAAAAGTAATATATTGATTTTGAATGGTTGGCCTTTGTAAAAATTTATGAAAAAGTTTTGCTATTCTATTTTCAAACAAAGCTCTTTTTTCATGTTTTCAAATGTTAAGTTTTGAATGAATAAAATTATCTTCGTCTATACACTAGAGGTGCTGCAGTTTTTGTTCCTTTTTCAGATTCATTTCCATCTCTGTGGGGCAGAGTTCTCCTCTACGTTTGACCCACCATAACTACTTAGCAACGGGCAGCTGCCCCCGGGCAGCTGCCCATCTCCAGCTCCAATGCCACGCGCCTCGGTCAAGGGCAATGGTGGGAGGAGTATTAGCAATTAGCATAACATCCATGTCTTTTAGTGTGTGGGGTGGGGGGGTGAGATGGGGCACCTGGATGACCCAGGGCCTAACAGTGCTATTAAAGGTGGAGTCAGTCATTGTGGAGAAAGATCGTAGATATCAGAACTCGATAAGAACAGAAACACCTCTCCTTTTAATGCCACAGGATGCTCTATCAGATGTATTACCGTATTTCCTCAAATAGTGGCCGAGGCCTTTATTTACCTCAGCTACAGGCAGGCTTGTATTAAGAGGCAGGCCTTTATTTTTAATTCCCTCTTATAGCAGTACCGGTATGCTGCTAACATTCAACACTAACCATTTGTAGCATTATGAAACATTTGAAGGCATACCATTCATCAAACAGTCAAATTATGACAAGCAAAATGGATCAGAACAAATGAATCAAATGCCACCATTGTATCAATGTGAACACAACAAAACATACAGGGTACATTTATTGGAAATAATATCTTAAACTGTATATGGCAACAGTAATCTATCACAGTATTAAGGAGAATTCAAACTACCGGCAGCATGATCCTATTCATGTGTGTTGGTGCCGTGGCGGTAAAGCCTAAAACGCTTGCCACTCTTGGCTCTTCCTATCCTTGTGAAGCAAAATTCACCAAGCGTTGGATTGTTCACCCATAGGGAACGTTAGCTGGGATTAGACCGTCGTGAGACAGGTTAGTTTTACCCAACCAAGTTGAACTTTCGCCGCGGCGGTCACTGTCATTGCTTCCCGCACGACATCGAAACCGCGGTTAGCTTGCGCTATCTACAATACTATACAATAATAGAGTAGCAAACTCCTCCGTAGAGAGACAGCAATAGGCCTGGAAACGGTCACCGTGAAAACGGAGCTCGTTCACAAGCCTAAACTCTCCGAGATGTTGACGGCATGCACCCATAATCACTTCTTCTTTCCTCCCTTCCTGGCTGCTAATCTTCGTTGAATTAAACAAAGCAAAAGCTCGCTGTGGATCGACCGTTTCTGTTTGTTGTTGCTTTGGACAAAGCTATACAGTGTGTGCGTCTGCTGCATCATAGAAACCAGGTAGCAGCCCCCGCTCTGGTTGCCCATCCGTCTTTTTTTTTTTTTTTACCCGGTCATTATTTGAGGCCCGGCCGTTATTTGTTTCTTGTCGACAGTACATTCGGCCATTATCTGTGACCCGGCCTATATTTAGACCCCGGTTTATATTCGAGGAAATACAGCAGCTTATAACTTAACCCACCTTAAACTGCAACATAAACTACAGCAAAGTCAGTCAGGTGGGAAACACAATGGAGTGGTCTGGCACTGCTCTGAGAAGATAATGTAAGCACTAACAATCCACTGTCCATTATTGTGCACAAGATGTTACCATGAGACGTTTGATGAATTATGTATAGTTCAAAGCAGCAAAGCCCAAGTCATCCATTAGTGTCAAGAGAAATACATGGACAAAATAAAACACACAGAATATTGAACACAACGTTTCAGTTCAGCCCATATGTGGCCTGTACATATATTTTAAATATA
>JAODUG010059851.1:0-14574 GCA_027564795.1 Aphredoderus sayanus
TACGGTCACCAAGGCCACAAACTCGCCCCCATCTGTCTCTCTCTCTCTCTCTCTCTCTCGCTCTCTCTCTCTCTCTCTCTCTCTCTCTCTCTCACTCTCTCTGTCTGCTGGGTTGCTCTCTCTTCCAACCACATTCTCTGTCTCTTTCTCTCTGTCTGTTTGAAATCAAATAAAGGGACAGAAGGAATTCAGTACATGTGGCTAATCCAATAATTCTGTAAAAATACTGTAATCAACTGTCATCATTATTACGGTAATAAAACTGCACAGAAGGTCAAAATCTCACAACCCTTCTAAAACCCTCTTGTGGTGGGGGTTCCTGGCTCACAGTATGAGAACCATGGCTTCAGATGACTTCAGTGTGTTAGTAGCATCTCTGTTACTATGTGTCTGTTACATGCACACACCCCTCTCCTACAGTAGTTTCCCTACAAGCTAACAGAACAGTGACTGAATTAGAAGGGTGTGTTCCCAGTTGCTGCCAGTCAGCGTTTTGCGTCACTGATGGTAAAACCACCAGATAACCCAAATGTTGGTGATTTTAGTCTGAAGTGGGAAATACATTTCAAAATGCAGGGGTGACAAGGGGGAACAATTGCCTTCACAATATGTTATCTTGGTCTTGAAAGAGAACTTTATGCATATGCAGGGTTCTCTTTTATACAAATGTGTGTTGATTGTTGTGCACGCAAACACACACACACACACACACACACACACACACACACACACACACACACACACACACACACACACACTAGGGGCCACAATACATGGCTGGATAATGGAATTGTCTTCCCTTGTTGCAGTCAGAAGAGGCCATCTTCATTAGGCTTGCTTCCTGTTTGCCTTGCATATTACTTTCTGATTAGTCTGCATGTTAACATTTTCAACTGGTTAATAAGTAAAGAAATAACAATATTGTGCAGCTTCTTAAAAATTAATCTTTCATTTGTAATAATAATTATAATCTTTATTGACAACAATGTGGAAATTTGCCTTTAGCTCCAAAGGTTACTAAAAAAACATCACAGTAAATACAGTAATACATAAATATCAAAAACAAACAAGCATACATGCAGATGGTTCCAATGCGAGTGATGTTTAACATGTATTTACAAATGTAATGAATAACAAAGTTATTGCATTCTGTATGAAACACTTTTTGTAGCTGTTCTTGGTTATTGTAGCAGCATTTCCCCTAGGGCAGTTATGTAAACTCTTTGAAAAGGGGATACACAGGATCAGACACAATTAGATGGACTTTCTGTTTCACCTGCATTTCATATACATCCCAGATTCTGCTATTTCAATACTTTTACGTCCCACATTTATACTTCTGGACAGTCTTATTATTCTTAGCCCCTGAGTGCCCATACCATGTACTTGAATTAATTGTCATATTTTTTTTACTTTAAAAAGGCAGTAAAATAAGATAATGGTGTATACAATTAAAAATGGACTTTTGTAAATTCTGAAATTGTCTTTTTAAAATATGTTTTATTTGATTTTGATGAACGATGAAGCCAACAGTAGGAAAAGAAGATATGAGCATACTGTATGGGATGAAAATGGCTTCTATAATAAATATAGAGGGAAATGAAATTGAATATTAATAAAGAAAGCGATATGAAAATGGAAAGAGAAACAGAAGCAGATAAATATGAAAAGAGACAGAGGTGATGGCTTCAGGCTTTTGTTCCCCAATGTGCTGTACAATATATAGGACATAAAACATCCATCCATCCATCATCTTGAGCACTTATACATTAGGGCCGCGGTCGCAACTGGGTCATTAGAGCAGCCCAGGTATCCCTGTCGGACATAAATCAGCTTTACTAAATGCTTAAGTATTATCAGCAACCTTTAACATAATAATGGACAGAAAAAAAGCCTGAATGCTGGAAGGTGTTTGTTTTATTCTTTTGAACATCACTTCCGCATCTTCTCTGTTATTCTGCTCCATATCTTCAATTTACCCCTCTCCATTGTTATATTTTTGTCTATTTGCAGTGGAACAGACTCCTATTTTATTGCAGGAGACAGTTGGAACAAATGGGAAAATTGAGCTTGGTTTAGGAAGTCAATGGGAAGACACAAAGGAAACTCAAACGGATAAAAAAGCAAAACACGTTGTGCCTTGGCCTTTTCGTATCCATTGGGTATCAGCACTAATCTGCTATGACAGATTGTTTTCCCTTGTCCTCTCTCTTTATCAACCTTGTGTTTCTGTGGGACATGCCCTGGCATAAGTCATTAACTAGTGCAAGATAGAGATGAAATAAACTGCAGCCCTCCATGCTGAAACGGTGTGGGCCAGTGATACCAAAGGGTACTTTAGAGCAAAACATCAGCCAAGTGGTTTAGAATGTCTGTTTACTTTTGGTTGTCTGGATTTGAGCTCCCATTTTTGTTCAATTATACTGTAATTAAACAGTAACAAATGTAAATTGGCCCAGCTGGTTTTGGTTTGCTACCAGAAAGAAAGCCATCATTTGTCTGACCTCAACAGAATATTTCCTGGTCAGAGTTTAGGATTTGGAAACACCTAAGAAGCTGGTTTAAGTATGCAGGGATGTTTATTGAGAGAGACTGACGTTCGCTTGGGAAAATAACAGGAACGGAAATGTAGGTACTTTAGAAGCACTTGGATAAAGGCACTGATCAGATTGCCTGAAGCATGCATTTTTTATAAACATCAGAAGTACAATCTTTTATAGAAATTAGATTTTTCAATGCATTTCCTAAATAACATTTTGTTTTTAAATTGTGTATCTAAAGAAAAGAGATAAACCAACTTGAACTTTTTCTTTTAAAAGTTCCAACAGAATTTAGAACAGTATATGTTTTAAAAGGTATGTCTTTCATCAGCTAGTGAAAAAACAAACATGCACAAAAAAATAAATTATATAAATTCTATATTTCACTCCACATCCAAGGTCCTCTGTTCTTAAAGGTATGATTTCAAAGACATCTTTCTGAACCATCACTTTGCTCCATTTCTCTTTTTTTCATCATCCTTTTCCCCAAAACCATGTATAAATTTCGACTAGACTGTTATTGACTTTCCCTCCCTTACTGCAGAAATTGAGCTTAGAGCTAGCTGACTTGCCGATATTAGCCAGTGACATGGTCTCAAAATTCAAGCCATTGTGAAAGTTATGTAGTAGACAATTGCAGCTGAATAGTCATAGGATGTATGGACTGTACTGTAATAGGGTGTCATTTTATTAGGTCATCCTATATGTACAGTATGGGATTAAAAGCTTTGTCCTTACCTTCTTTTTTACCCTCCAATTTCATTACATGTTTCATTTATCCCACCTTTATCGCTCCATCTGCCCTCGTCTCACTTTCTGAAGATGAATGTGTACAACAGCAGGTTCAAACATTATCACTTGGTGTCTGTGGGTGTGTGTGTGTGTGTGTGTGTGTGTGTGATGTGTGTGTAAAATGCCATAATTACAGGTAGGGCTGGGTAATAAAACGATAACCGTAGTTATTGTGATATAACTTTTCTGGAACTATAGCCTATGCTACTAATCTCCTTCTAGATCATGTTGTGTATAAACTGTAGAAACAAACAAAATCCCCAGAAGAGCTACCTGGCCGGAAATATGTTCACGCAGGACCAAAAATCTTCCTTTAGACTTGAAAGAACTAATGATTTGACATGTATCGTTATAATGATCGATAATGGACTGATATGAAATTGTTGTATAAAATGTTTGGCTATATTGCCCAGTCCTATTTGCAGGTCATATGTAGCAACTATTGGGATAGGTGATGGTGTTAAGATATACATGTTACTGAAGTGATAGCAAATAAGATGTTTGGTGACCAGTATCTACATCTCTCTCTCTCTCTCTCTCTCTCTCTCTCTCTCTCTCTCTCTCTCTCCCCACCCCAAAGAACAAAAATACACAACCAGAAACAGAGCAATAACTCGTCTGCTGAGTATGTTATTATCTTGTCTCATCTGGTTGCTATGCCTTCCTTTATAACAGTTTGTGTGTGTGCGTGTGCGCGTGTGCTGTCTGAATGTGCGTAAGGCTGTTGTCGACTGTGGTTGCATTTTGGCATGTTAAAAAAATGTGTGTGTGTGTGTGTGTGTGTGTGAGAGAGAGTGCAAAACAAAACATGTAAAAAATGTACGTGTGAGAGACAGAGACAGTCTGACCTGAAATATTGCTGCTGGCTCGGACTTTTGTGACGCCAAACACTGAACCATGGTCACATATTCATAACATATCTTCTCATATCTTCCCTTGCATGTGTGTGTATGTGTGTGTCTCTGTGAATATGCTTTTAAAAGTTGTAGTTATGTTTGTGTGCGGGTGTGTGTGCGTGTGTGTGTGCGCGCTCGTGTTTGTGTGTGTGTGTGTGTGCGCACGCATGAGTGCGCATGTGCAGAAGAGATCTTGATGTCAGTGTGTTCATGCCCTCTGGCCCTGTCGTCCAGTCCTGTCTTCTCCACTCATTGTAAAATGTCCAAACCTCCTCTTCACTCTGAGACTGTTGCATTCTAACAGTGCTCTTTTATTAGTCTAGATAGAGAGATAATCAAATGGCACATCAATCACTATAACCCTTGTCTGACAGGGATCATACAGTATGCAACCTTGTGGAAGTATCTCCAATGGTAAACATAGCATGTATGTGTTATGGCCACAGAAGGTGTAAACTAATTAGCTTGTGTTTTTAGAATTTTTGGATATTATTTAACAAGATATAACCAAAATAATGCATTTGTCAAGTGTATACAGTGCAGTACTTAATTAATATAGTAACACAATCCAATATTGTACTTCTGTTCAAATATGAGACAATCTAAAAGGTTTCTACCGGTATGTGAACAATTTAAATAACCAGGCAAACAGGAGTCTTAGCTATGAGTTTTGATCATCATGGCAATCTTTCAAACTTCTGCTGAGAGTTCAACATTATCTACATTCATACATAGGATTTACAACCACATTTACAACCAGGATGCACAGACCGAGAATAGGATTCAATCATGAACATAAAATGGAGCTTCAAATGAGCTCATCTGTGAGGTTGTCTATGTTATGGGATGGATTTCCATCACATTCCCATAAAAGCTTGGGACAGATGCAAATGTTCCTTTATCTCTTAAATGTCCCCCGGACTCCCATCTGCAAGCTGGCTCACACGTACGTGTGTGTGTGTGTGTGTGTGTGTGTGTGTGTGTGTGTGTGGAGGGGGAGAATAAACGTATAGAGAGAAAGAGATAGAGTTTGAATGGGGAAGGGGTTATAACTAAGAAAATTACAGAAAGGAAGTAAAATAGATTATATATACTTAATAAAGAACTATGACGTGTAATCTTCTTCATGTGTGCATGTTTGTTTGTGTATTTGCATCTGTGTCGCCATACACAGCTTCTGTGAAATGTGTGTGTGTGTGTGTGTGTGTGTGTGTGTGTGTGTGCATGTGTGTCCACATCGCCCATCCATTCATCTGGGCCTATATCCTTAGGTGTGTGTAATGGGCCTGCTCTAACATCATTTCACGCTCCAGGATAAAAGTGACTCCTTACATTTAGTCCATTCCGGCTGTTTCTATGGCGCAGTAATCTACTGTACCCCACTTCACTCCCACCCCCCTCAAAGGCTTAGCAGATTAAAACCGTGATAATACTGTCAACAGTACAGACAGATTTCGCACATTTAAGAAAGGACTAAAGGGCTTTTGCCTGTAGGAGGGGGCTGTTATCAGGAACTGAACAGAAACAGAAAGACAGACCTGCCTCGCTTCAGTAGATCTTTTCGAATAGGAAATTTAACCGCTAGTGTAGCTGGTCTTTGCAGCACTTTCATTTTGGTCAGGCAGACAAGAGGTTTCATTTGTTACTATACATTCTCATTGCTATAAAGTTTAGAATGAAATGGACTTGGAGAAAGCGGAAATTGGGACTACACTTTTGAAATGATATACATTATAACCTTGTATATATATATATGTGTGTGTTTGTGTGTGTGGATGTATGTGTGGTGTGTCTGTGTGTATGTATGTTTAACCCTGGTGATGTCCTCCGGGTCAAAAATACCCAAATCACTAGCTCTTTGTGGCAGATAGAAGGCGCCAATCCTAATTCTACAGCTTACACAGACATACGATGTGCACTGCTGGCACAACAAGGTGTGTGTTTGAAACCCGAGGACAACAGGAGGGTTACAAGGCACAAAGCAACAACATAAATACATAAATAAATAATTAATAAATAAATAAATACACACAGCAATGCCAATTTAAAAACACACAAATCATACACATCTAGATGGTGCCGCCATGTGGCCAAATACGAGATTTCTGAGTACATTACGAGGGTTAAGGTTGCTAGTTGCAGTGGCCAGTACGCTTGCAGCAGTGACTTTTGGCAGCAGCTTGTATGAGAGACTGTTTCTCATGCGGTCCTATGTGGTCCTAATAAGGTATGACAGTTGCTGGACCGGGACCAGGGAGAATTAAGACATAACTGTTCACTGTTCTGTCCTCTTGGATGCGTCTCCATTACACCAGCTTGTTGTGTGTCCTCTGGGGGCCTGGCAGCTGTGAGCATGGGCCATGGTTAAATGGGATGTTCCCAGAGGAAGGCCGGTGCTCACAACACGACGGCATGGGAACGGATGGAAGGATGTACTGTGGAGGAATAAAATGAGAGAGAGAGAGAGAGAGAGAGAGAGAGAGAGAGAGAGAGAGAGAGAGAGAGAGAGGCAGCTGCTTTTTAACAGCTTACAGTTACTGGAACTGTGTTTGGACTAAAACATACAGAATGTGTGTACTTATTAACTACTGTATATTTACACAGCGATACGGCATAGTCACAATTCTAAATTAGCAACTTGTAATTAAAGTTTAAATGTCATATCTATCTAAAATACACCAGAGATACTAAATAAACAAATACATTCTTACATGGCTGGTATTCATAAAATATTATGAATCTTGTCTAACAGTTGGTGACATCAAAGTGCGGTAAAGCACCATTCAGCATCTGGAAGACTAATTGATGTTTCACAATCAGTTTTATGGCTAGGTTAAAACACTGTGGCAGTGACTAATCTGACTTGTGTGTTGTTTGCTATGATCAATATCTAGCTTCATTGCTTTTCACAAAACGTACTGTAGGTGCGGACATCAAAATGGTAATTTAAATTTCAAAATAACAAGTTGGACACACGTGTATGATGTAGACAGATAAACATAAGGACACACACACACACACACACGCACACACATATAATTCTGTGGGAGGAAAGGGAAAGTCAAACACAAACAGCTCCTGGGTGGAATGAAGCTCTCATTGTAGAACAACACAGATATGTTGATCTTGGCCTAACAAAAATGTAGACTGTATTGCTGCTCTATGCATGCATGTATGTGTGTGTGCGTGTGTGTGTGTGTGTGTGTGTGTGTCCCGATGAAAGCCCAGGCTTGGTACGTATTTGTGCAGGCTTCACTTCAAACAGTAGCCTCCCCAGAATACACACACACACACACACGCACACACACACACACACACACAGACACACACCCGTGTACATGCCTAGCCACATATTTAATTACACACGCCATACACACACACATACACTACAGTACATATATGTACAGTATACATGTCCACCTCCAAACACACCGTATAAATCATCTAGGGAACATACACACACACAATCGTCATATACACTACATATGCACTGAAAAACTAAACTGAAGGTGTATACACACATACTACACATATACTACACGCACAAACATGCACCCACACATCACACAATTCTAATTTACAGTTAGAAAACAAATGCAGTTTGCTGCTCTTGGCACATTTCACGGGATTCATCTTTGGATCTGTGTGTGCATGCCATCTCTATTTCATTTCATCACCCCTCTGTCTCTCTGTCCAATCTCATCACTTTATCCACCTCAAACATCAAAGGCCCTTTTCAACCAATCACAATTGCATGTCTGCATGTTGCTTTTCCTGTCTAGCCCAGTTCAGTGGTTCCTAACAAGTCCTACAAAAAGGGTCCACAAGATGCTTATGATGCCATGAGATTTAGTTAGACTTTAAAGTACATTTTAAATGCATTAGAATATGCACCATTAGCCCATGATCAATGGTGTTAGTTTGGATATGTCAAAATGCTATTTAAAATGTATTTAAGCTATGAATTACTACTTACTACACTGGTAAGGCTAGTTAGCGTGGAAGGATATAGGAATTACTATGCAAAGCTTTTTTCTTTTTTGTTTGACCTCTTCTTTCCCTCTGTGTGTCCTCTTCCTCACACTGTATCCTTCCTTTTGCCTGTTCTCACACACTCGTCTCCCATCTTCTTTCTGTCTTCTTTCTCTCTCTCTCTCTCTCTCTCTCTCTGTCTCTGTTTATTTCTGTCTCTATATCCCTACATCTATGTCTGCCTGAACTTGCCTTCAATTTTCATAGAGTAGATTTTCAATTTCAAGCATTATAGAGGGTAAAATAAACATTTATCTTGGCCGGCCCTACTCCAGCCAGCTGTATGAGAGAGAGAGAGAGAGAGAGAGAGAGAGAGAGAGAGAGAGAGAGAGAGAGAGAGAGAGAGAGAGAGAGAGAGAGAGTATTCCAGGTTTATTACAGCATCATTAACCCGATCCACTCGCACTACAGCCCTTCCATTCCCCAGCGTTTTACAGCGCTGACTTACAACTGGTGAAGGGCTATAGCTCCACAGCCCGGGACTCCTACTGGGAAGGTGGGGTTTATTAATGACGGCCTGTACTGGTTATAGACTCCTTCTACAGTAACCGACTGAGCCCACTGGGTTTGTGGAATAGAATAAATGGATTATGGGAGCTCTCACCACCAATCACACAGCATCATTCATTACACATGTTTGGCTCACCTGTCTTCCAAAGGCCAATCCATGACCAGGAACTCCATTCAAACTCACAGAAGGCTAGAAGATTAGAACATAATACAATACTAGGTGACATAGTTTACACTGTGAAGCCAGTAACTAAGTTATTAAGTTCAAGGGCACTTTACTTCACTTTCAAAAATAAAGTGATCTAGTCCCAACAGATTAGAACAGAATAACAAAATGTAAGCATTGAACGTACAGTATGTTAGAGATGTTAGCAAACACTAAGCAATCTTGGATGCATATCAGAATGCCTACAGGTAAGTATATACAGATATACAGTAATGACAACGAATAGTGGAGAAAGAATGAAAGCTACATACTGTACATGCTTCCGAACCAAACATAAGTGAATTATAGAACCTACCGGAATAAGCCAGGTGACCAATCAGGTGACGGGAAGCAGGATTAATCAACAGTCAGCGAGTGAAGGGAACATACGTGTGTGCGTCTTATCTGTCAGGGGTCACATGCCTGCTCTCGTCAGTCATCCTCCATCGCAGCTCTGCCGATAATGATCTTGGCAGGCCACCATGAATAATGTACATCTTGCCCTAATGGTCAGGAGACATTTAGACACACATGCAGAGAGAAGCTTCACACACATGCATGCAAGCAACAGGCAAGCTTACACACAGCCCTTTAAATTATGCACACACACACACACACACACAAAATGCACACGTTTCTTGTCCAATGTTGGACAAGAAAATACACAAGTATTCTCACACACACCCTATACACACTTACAGTACGGTACCTAAAGAACAAATCATCACACCCAACACACACTGAAACACACAGACACTGCAGGTGGTAGCTTTCCTCCATCGTAATGACATAATGATGGACATCAGAGAGTACAGAATGTGAATTATTAAAACATACAGCAATTATAATCACAACTCTCTCTCTCACACACACACGCGCACGCACACACACACAGGTTAGACACAAACATGGCTATATGGACCTATATAGTTTGATAATATGGACACACAAATCTATACATTGTGTCTTTCAACTGCTGCACCACCCACACACATACTGTACACACATGCATATACCAGCCTGTCTCTGAGAGTGACATGAAGGCTAATTACTGTGGTCTGAATTAGATTTTGTGGTAAAGCTTAATATTGCACGTTGTAATTTGATTAGTTCTTTGAAGATATATATGTACAGTAGCAGACATAAATGTTAAAGTTTTTCTTGAGGTTTGTGTGTGTGTGTGTATGTGTATGTGTGAATGTGTGTGTGCACAAGTTCATGTTTATGTACTGTAAATGTCTGTATGCACACCTTATCTACAGTACCTCTGTCTACCAATCTGTCTTATTTTACTTTCTTTTTAGGCTCAGACTCTGAAACATAATAAAATACAAGTATGTATGTTTACCATTTAAGGATAAAAAATGTGATGGTTCTTTTTGTGTGTAACCCACAGCCAGCTCCTATGCAACACAGATCTAAGCACTATCCTATTACAAAAGCTATTAGAAAGTCTTTGTCAGTCCATCACAGCAGCACTGTACTAGTGCTCAATGTCAACGGTATGTTATCTCCCAGCTCACAATACATTTCCTCTGAGACACCGTCGGTTGTCCATTACAGTTAGGAAAAAGGGGCTAAATTATTCATACAAGGTTTGTCTACGGCAAGGACGTTTAATAGCTTGGGATGGCCATTACGCCATGAACAGATAGGATAGAGGTCCCTGATTATGAAACTCATAATGCAGGCCATCTCAATGTCATGGGTGACACAGAAGCTTGTGTCATATATTCTCACTTGCGGCCCTTAGTGATTAGGGGACTGACACACTATTGAGAGGGAATTCAGATTAAAAGAGCCATCGGCAAGAGATTAATGGTTTAGTGTGGATTGGGGAAAAAATGGACTCTATTACGTTTTGGCCTCAAAATGGAAAGCTCAAGGGTAATGTTTTAGGGATGTCACACATTTATAATCGGTTTGAGGTTTGAATGGGTGTCTGGTTGTCCTTTGTACAAGAGATGTCCCCTTAACAATGCAGTGACAACCTACCTGCTCTCACACTTGTCCATCCTCTAACCCGTTAGCTGCTCCTCAAGATTTGCATTTGAGGTCTGCTAATGTGCGGTCATCCCCGTTTTTAGCATTCCTCACGATGTCTATGTTATAATATTCAATCTGTTGGCATCCCAGGCTGATAATCTGCTGCCTCATTCCTCCAGCAGCAGCATCTTTTGGCCTCTGGCCTAAACACTTCTCTGCTCTCTGCACCTACCAATCACCTCTCCCCCGGTCGTCCCCGGCAACCTTCTGGCCATGCTGTCACCTGGTGTAATGGCATTCCCAACTCCATAAGGACTAGTAAATCATTACCCGTCTTCTAGCTTGAAATAATAATATCACAATGCCTCTTTGCTAACCTTCTCCATACATACAACCTTCTCCTAACATCCTAGCATCCATACATGTGAGCATGCTGTTCCTGCACTGTTCAGATTCCCTGCACTGACACTAAACATCAGTTTTAGATGCAAAAAGTGTAAGCCAGTCTGTGATTGATATTGAAGTGGCATAATGTGTGTTTATAGAAGCTAGAAAATATGTAATGAATGTCAAATATCCATAGGATAGAAAAATATCTTTATAAATCTCAAAATAACCTTATCGCAAACAAGTAGTCAAATTTTGCAAAAGATACAGAAAAGATCAGAAAGGCAGACAATAGTGTGTTATTTCTCTGTTATACAAAGGCGTAGTATTAACCAAAACTTTGTATATGTTATTTTACAGATTTGTACAGTAGGTCATATCTTTAATGTTCTCTAAATATGAATTTGGATGTCTATGTAATGACAAGTGTGCACGTGCAGTATGTGTGTGCTAAGGTACAAACAACGATAAATGCATAGCAACGTCTGACTAACCCCAAAACCACACGTAAATTGATCTGTGTATAATCACACTGCGGAATTTCCCCTGGCAATATCGAAACTATTCATTTACCCTTCATGGAGTGGTCACACACACGCAAGCACACACACACACAGATAGTTAGTCATTCAGATGGCGGTCTTGCTGATGTGTTCGTTTTGGTTTCTGGGCTGCGTTCAAGGCTGGTGTGTTTTGCTTTGGTGTTGTTGACTATATAAATGGGACGTGTTGGTGACTCTGCCCAGCCAATGATATGGTACCCGTCTTTAGTCCGGACACACAGGCATCTTGACAGAGAGGGAGAGGGAGAGGGAGAGAGAGAGGAAGAGAGAGAGAGAGAGAGAGAGAGAGAGAGAGAGAGAGAGAGAGAGAGAGAGAGAATGTTTTGTTGCGCTCTGTTCTTCATAATTATAATTTGTTTTTGTCTTGCCTTTCTTCTATGATAGTTGATAATATTTTTCTGTTCTATTTCTATTCTATATTTCTATTATGTTATTGTGGTTGACTTTTCTATATTATTGATAGTTTTACTTTCTCCTAACCCTATTTTTCTTGTTCTATTCTGAGCCTATTTTTCACTCATGTACTGTTGAAATACCTCTGACAAGATAGCATGATTGGAAGTGTGTGTGTGAAAGAGAGAGAGAGAGAGAGAGCGTGTGTTGGGTGATTTGTGTGTTTTGTGTCTGCCTCTCTCTCTCACACACAAACACACACACGTGATTAAGAATGGCCAGAAGATTCCATATGAATGTGCTCAACAAACATCTGGCCATGTGTTTGTGTGTGCGTATGTACCAAAATTATCATTAGCAAATGCACACACATTCATACAGACATACATATTCATGAACTTCATTAAAAATAGTCAGCCTGAAAACGGCACTATAGCATATTTTCCTATTTTCTACAAATAATGAAGAATCCTAAAAATAAACAGCACTCGTAAACTTAATTTTGTTTTGTTTGTTTACAGACAGACCCAATTAAAGCCATCTGTGTTTTATGATATTATCAAGGATTTGGGAGGACTTCAGTCATGTTTAAATCCATTCTGTAGACTAGTATAAGTTTTATTTGTCTAAAAGTAGTTTTCGTAAACCACTGAATATCTGTAAAACAACAAGATAAAAAGAACAAAATAGCATTTACTTAAAATAACGAAATGTACGTTGTATTACATTTTCAGTGAACATTCTGTTGCATGCATGGTAAAGTCCCATCCAAATCTCTTAATTCACATCCGTGTTGTATATTTTCCATTTATTGAAAATGTGGTCTACCAAGGGTAACATTGGAGTGGTTTACTGTACTTATACATACAGTACTGTACATGTAACCATTGTCTGCTAAATTACTAAATTGTACTGTAAGTGTCTGGTGAATAATGTTTCTTCGTGATGCGCAGTGGTTTGTTTGCCTAATGCTAGGTAGAAAAACATTTCACATAACCCTCCCTTCAGTTTAATGTAGAGTCATTTTGTATTTTTTGTCTTCAGAGAAGGGCCAACACACACCTGCCTTTGAATGTTGACCGGCACCCACATAGGGGAATACTGTATGAATAAGATGGGCCACACCAACCAAATACTAAAATATTAGCAAACACTTTTCCACGGTTAACCTCAACTTTTTTCATACAAGCCCCAGAATTGTCGAAACAAGAGGTTGTTTCTAACCACATACAGCTGGAGAACGAATTGTATTGACTGTCAAGATGTCCGTTTTGCACTCTCAGTGTGGACGTTACAAATCCTAATCACATCTGAAAATATAATAGCCTGTAAACTCCAACTGTGCTCTCTGTGGCAACCCGCTACTTACCGGCTTTACTGTGGTTACCCATAATGCATTGCAGGATCATCTTCCTATTTTCATCGTGTCACAGCACAGCTCTCTCCTGCTTTTCTCCTCTCTAATTTTAACTCCTATTCAGTCTGTAATTGAATATTCCATTGGTGGAAACAACTTTTTGCTATGTGCCCTTAAGGTTGCAAAACAGTAATCCAAGCAAATATGATGAGACCATGTAATAGTCATCAATCAGTTAATAAAAGAAAAATGTTTTGTTAAGACGTTTTTAGCTATATTAAACTTTAAGAAAACAGGGACAGAAGAATCTGTTGATGAAAAGAATGTGCTTATTGTGCAGGTCTCTCTCTCTCTTTCCTCATTTTGTGTTCTCTTCTTTCACAATCTCAAGAAGTTCTTACTGATCTACAAGTTGCAGTATACCCCTGTTATCTCTCCAGGCTATCCTGGTTTCTTTATTTAATGTAGTCTTTAGGGTAATGCCAATTCCATTCTATTAATATCACACATCATCAAACATGATTTTACACATCTTTTATGCGTATGCGTTTTATGGAAAATCTACATACACATTGTGTCTCTCTCGGTTTCCGACAGTGCCCTCACACAAACACGCTTTGCCTGTACATGTCCTGTCTGTTTTAAGAAGCCAACAATAGCAAGCCTTTTCAATAAATCGCAAGACTATTTTCTCTAGCCATATGCCAACCAAACATACACACAAACAGTGCATACAACACATTTGCATTTATGATATCAAATGCATAAAAATGTCCATTGCTTTAAATGTAAGGAACACTTTTTAAACATTTCAGCCACATTTATTCATGCTGACAAATGCGCATTCATACAGTACATACAGAGAGAGAGAGAGAGAGAGAGAGAGAGAGAGAGAGAGAGAGAGAGTGAGAGA
>JAODUG010059862.1:0-14572 GCA_027564795.1 Aphredoderus sayanus
CAATCAGACACAATCAGGTGGCGCCATCTGCTGGCACAACAAGGTAGTGCGTTTGAAACCCGAGGACAACAGGAGGGTTAATGTGGCCAGTTGCTGAAAATGGGTTTGGCAAAAGAAATGCATGCATTGTAGTTGTTCGACTTAACTGAATTTTTAAGCGTTCCAACCTGTAGCTTAGGATGTTTCAGTTGGCCAGTCTGCAGTCGCTTTCCGTTTCCAACCAAAAAACCTTGGCACACAGTGCTTTTTTTTAAAGTGGGTTTATATGCCTTCCCTATCCTGACCCCAGAGGATTAAGCCTGGCCATAGGGTTTTCTTTCAGGTAGCAGATTTATGGGGCTTCAACTGAGAAACAAAGGGCCTGAATGTGTTTGAAGTGAGCAGGGGAAGACCCTAAGACAGCTCTTTGAAATAGCCCCCCGCTGGGATTGAAATCTCTTCAGCCACACCTGCCTGGGCCAACGCTCCAATCCACAGGCGACCTTTCACCTTGTCATGGCTCCTCCTCCTTTGTGAGTGCTGCCTCTTCACCTGCCAGGCAAACAGCTCTGCACAGCTGCGTGTGGTCAAGAATGATATTAAATGTACTGCAGCTTCAATCGATGACAAGCCATGGCACAAAAAAGAAAGTAATGATATTTCATTGAGCTGATAATGCTCCCCGAATGTGCGCCTCGTGGCCTAGATTTTCTCTCCTTCTCACAAGGAATTGATCCAACTTCAGCTTCTATCATCTCTACATTTGTCTAATTAGCTTTAATGATTTTTGTAATGTCGAGATTCAACCTTGAATTACCCCCTCCCCTACAAATAAAAGCATGGCTTTGCTCCAGATCTGGAAAGCCAACAAAACACCTTAATATTTTTGTTTATTTTCCATGATCAAACACAGAAAGACGTATGATCCAGAGGTTATCTCTCTTTGCGCTAATTTCTGGCATTTTTTGACCAATGGGGAAATAGGGCAAAACCTACTAACACGTTCGCATTTCGTGCCCACTTGTAGACTTCGCAGGTTTTGGAGGGTTTGAGGTTCAATCTAAAGCGTCATCCCATGTTGGATGGGAATGCTGCTTCCTGGAGGGAGCCTGGGGAGTTTTCATCACTGCACTGTCTGTGTTTTCTTTCTTCCTCTTTCAGCAAGCTCTCAGATCAAGTCCAGATGTATTTTTCAAGGGGATACCTTCTCCCCTAACTGTCTTTCTCTGAGCCTTTTTCATTTTGTAGCTCAGGCCAGGTGGCCCATCACACAACCCAGAGGAAGTTGTATCAGCCTCATAGTGTTGAGCCGGAGCCTTGTTGTGAATCAATAAGCTGTGAAGCAGCTCGCCTGTAAACCTTCATCATGGCCTGAGCCAGAGGTATGAGTGAAGTTCAACAACGTGGCACTCATGAAGGGCATTCCCCCATGTTGAGCCAGTGAAACTGTAGTGCTGGGCCATGCTGCCTGTATTGCATACAAATCTTTAAGTATATTATTAACAGAAAAGACCAAGCATTGTCATAACATTCTCTCAGATCATAGGTAAACACACACACACACACACACACACACATTTCCTCCCTAGTTGCCATGGTCTGCTGAAGGCTTCCATGGCACAAACACGTTTTTATATTTTGCAGCAAATAAACTGTGATTTTAATAGTCAGTGTGGAGACTATCTGCTCCCATACTCGCATCATTTCCAGGGCATGCTCGATACAGGCAGATGGAAAGCTAAACAAGCTCATCTCGAGCTGCCAGTCGAAGCATTAACAGACATTAGGCAGAATAGGAAACAGTGTAATTCTCTCTCTCTCTCTCTCTTGCTCACTCTCTCTCATTCTGCCTCTCTGGAGGCTAGAGGCAGTGGGATAGATGTTAGTGGATCAAGGGAGGAATGGTGCTGCTGGTAAGTGCTGGGAGGAGAGACGTTGTTAGCCCGTCTTGTTTCCTTCAACCCAGAGTGAGAAAGCACCTAAGCCGACACTCAGCAGACTAAATACTCCACTTAGTGCCATGCTCAGCCCCTCTCATACATTTACATGAGCACAGCAGGTGGTTGTCCTCTGTCTCTCAACAAGATTACGGCTGATCTCCAACATGTGGAGGCTCTTCTTATTTCTCTTGGTGTAAAAGACTGATTGCCCACTACACCTGCTTTAACAGTTTAATAATGTTATTGACACATGTTTTACACATTTAGTAAACGTTCCACTTTTGTGATGATTTGTGATTGGTTAAATGTGACATGTGATCTCTTGTGACTGGTTGAAACATATCCTACTTAGTATCAAGTTGGTCCACTAACTAGTTCATTTTATGAATAAAATGTATCAGCTCATATCTAGAAGTGTCAAATCTTTTCCACTGAAAATCTAATCTGCTCTATTTGGAAGCAAAGGCCCTGATGGCCATCACCAGTACTGCATCTTAAGCACTACATTGGCTACATGGTGACTGCTGCTTGGTCAATGACCAAATTACATTATATTATGTATTAAACTAAATCTTTGATACCTTTTCTGTTGTAATTGAGGAATTTGCTCACTCACTTTACATTAATCACAACTAAGTAAAAACAAAGTTGACCAATGCGACTGCAAAAACTTTCAGTAGCTTCCTACTGTATACTGGTTGCGTTTTAGGTTTTGTGGTCAGAAAACTTGACCAGTTTGGTTTATTCCCCTACAGGCAGTATGGTTGATCCTGCTGGTTACTATTTAATAAGCACAGGGTCTGGTGTACATATGTTAAATGGCACTCAAATGTTTTAACATAAGTACACCGGTGAGGTGGAATGGGGGAGACGAGCACTGGGCCCTGGAGCCCTGCTACCCCGGACGTTACATAATAATAAAAATAATTATAATAATAATAATAATAATAATAATAATAATAATAATAATTATTATTATTATTATTATTACCACCACCACTAGTATGGCCCTTACATAAATGCTATAGTCATGCTGAGATAATAACTGTATAAAAACAAAAATGGTGCAGTTTAGTTTTCTTTATTTCAATTTTATTCAAGATTTGATGCCTCAACTGATGCCTTAACATTCATGAGCAGTTCTGTCATGCTGGGACTGAGCATGGACCTTCACAATGTGTCAATTAGAACATAAAATGTTTGGCATTATTGCTACAGGATCCTTCTATTCAGCCAGTCCTCATTTTTATTACTTAGAGCATGATGACAATAAGGATTTATCCTGTCTCGTGAGTTAGATTCCAGATTCATCTTAATTGCTACCTGGCAGGTCATACAAAATGGAGATGGATTTGAAGGCGTTTACTGGAAGTTCTTGACAGGTTCAGTCGAAGGGAACCATGTGCTGGCATGCACGCACTGAAAATCATCTGTCAAAATGTACCATATCTAAAAAGAAGCCTGTCTGTCATCCCTGATATACATCTAACCATGCACTTGGGTAGATTTGATCAGGGAGTGTGTTGTACTCTTGCTGTAAAGCACATTCATCATGTTGATATCTATGTGACAAGACAGGTAGATGGCTTCTTAATAATAATAAAAGTGTTCTTGTAATAAGCAGGATTTTGCTTATTTCTAATGTTTATGGGACAGTGAAAAATCAGCCTTACAAAATGAGGCAAATAATGCTGTCCTCAACTGACTTAAACACAATTTGCCCATATAGCAAATATAAGGTTTCTATCTACCATCATTATTTTCAAATTTTTCACATTGTCATATTTTTTATAAATGGTTGCATATATGTTGCACCTCTTAGTTTGTAGTTTTTAACAATACATTTTCCAAGGTGGATGGGGAAAGGGTTACAATATTCTAACTGGTATTAGGGCTGCCACTGCAGAGAGCACTTCGTTAATTTAATACTGCTGCATTTTCTGTTTTATATAGCACCTCAGAAAAAGGTTAGTATTATTATGAATTTATTTTCTTTATTTATTCCATCACAAATGAAACAATAAAAACCTTATAGGTTTGTCCAAAGGAGCATGCCATTCAAATGGTAAGGCTTCTCTAAGTATAATGTGCTGACATCCTTCAGGAGCACTTCTCTAATGAATGGAGCCCGGTGGAGTATGCCAGGCTGAGCATGTAACAGCATAGTATAATCAAAACTCAAACCGGGTCGGGGTTGAGGACTACAGCAATGACAACAGCTCCCAGATCAACTTCCAACAAATGTCAAATCCGACGTCGACGTCAAATCGTCAACAATCAAATACAACTAATTCACTTATCCACGTACGGCGAGCGCCGTCAGTCTGGATGTAGTTAGCCGGCTTTGCAGAACACTGCTGACAAGCGCAGGGCTCAGCCAGGCAGATTATCAGTAGAAATCTCCCCTACAACCTCTTTATTTCCCCTGAATCAATGCGCCGAACAGCAAGACGTGATTGATAATGATATTGAGATTGATCGTCTAAATCCCTTCCCAGAGTTCAAAGTCCCCAAACAGACTGTATATATACATGCAATTCAGCGCTCAGATAGCAGTTGGCGGGAACTGCCAATAGATAAGTGAAATAGGGCCAGAGTGAAAAGGCCTATCAATCCCTAAGGGGCTTAGCCACAGGATTCTGAATCTCCTCACCGGCCGTGGTTGAAGGAGATAGTCGACATTGGTTTTAAATTACCCAAGATTGCCTTGTGGTTTCAGTCTACAGGGAATAGCAGCAGACAAGATGTTTGTTAAAACAAGTGCAGCCATTGAGGCAGATTGGAGCAAGAAGCAGCCCTGTGATTTCCAAGCCAGACAGATCAAGTTGGAAGGCTGGTAATTGCTGAATTGGCAGTGGGAGTTAAGGAGGTCTCGCTGCAATGATAGCTGCCACAGGGACCTTGGCTGTGCTGTAGAAGTGGGGGTTGCAACATGGGGTGCTGTGGCTTAGATCAACGATTGTTTCGGAGGGATTGTGAAATGGAAATGTAATAAAAGAAAAAATCAACTATTATAATAGAATTGTACTCCTAACTAATATTTAAGAATACATCCACTGATATAATGTAAAACAACGTAACAAAAGATTGTTATGTAAGCAGTATTGTTACATACAAATTAAAATGTCATTATTTATTTATACAGTATATTTGTACGTTTTTTGATATTACAATAGCATAGCATAATGTCTACACTCCAAGTGAAAACCATAGAGAACTTGATGTTTTTGTGTAACTAAAAACTAAACTACTGCATTGTGCAGTAATTTGCATTGCCATTGCCACTTGACCTATGCAACGTGCCCTGAAACTTACATGCTAGTTTTACCTGCTGTGCAATTAGGCAGTAATTACCATCTTATCTTTGTCATCCACTAAGTCAAGCACTAGTGTAATTCTGAGGTTGGTATCACTGGTTGGTTTTTTAATTACAGAGTGAAGTCTTTCTTTCTATTTTTCATGGAAACTAAACAATTATATACATAATAGCAAATCGTATTGCATCTTTACAGATTACATGGCTATGCTGTAACATATGAGCTAACGTATTAGCTCTTATAACTTCTTATTTATTTATTTTTAGCAAATAAACACAAAAACTGCAGACTAATATTGAGATTTTGACATGTGTCCGTATGTTTAACGTTGAGGGTACAGTAAGGGCCAGCTGGTTGAACAAGACCTTACTTCATATTTTGTCATTGTTTCGGCACTCAGAGATTTAAATGGTTGGTTGGTTGGTTTTTAAAACACATTCACTGGCATCTATAGAGAATGTGTGTGTTGCACTCCACTGCATGCATGCATGCACTCACACACATACTTTATATAATACATACTGGGTATACACACACACACACACACACACACACCCTTTAATGTAGAAAGTTTACTTTTGTTGCACAGGTGCAATAACAAAAGACCTTTTAAGACTGACTTGAAAATCTTTAGGAGAAATTGGCTCCCTTATTGAGGGGTTGAGCTATTGATTCTGGCCCCTGGCTCAGTCCAGTAAAAGATGGATAGATTTCTTTGAAATGCACTCTGCGTGAGAATATAAAGACCATTGTGTGTTCTCACTCAGGAATAAATTGTTTAATGACATATCTAGGGCCACCTTTTTAGCTTTGAGAAGCTTGTTTCTACTGAATGGGGGCAGTTGACAGGGTGGCAAGCTTTCATCTCCGCTGCCGGCTTTCCAGCACCTCGTAGAGGCTTTCACACAAAGTTAAATCTCCTTCAGAGATTTGGCAGTCACTCATATACAGACATCAATTCCAGTAGCTGTGGAGGCTGATTATATGTGGGTTGTGCCACACACTGGCACGGATATGAACCTCCTACGGTGCAAGGACTATTATGATGCTATTGATTGATTTGCTCATCTGCATGCATGTGTGCCATCCCTTGAGAAACCCTGTTTCCAGAAACACCCATTTGTATGGATGACATTCAGTATGTGATCAGAGACACAATATCTTAGCTGTGGCAAACAAAATCATGAATTTCTACAAGGTTCTACATCAACAAGTTTGTATATAATAATGTATTTTGTTTGTGTATCCTAGTTTTTCATGTTAGTGAAGTACAGTATGTACTCCAGCATGGTGAGGTGTATCAGGTCAACAGCAAGCTGAAATCTGTATGAAAAACTTTCTAAATAAACTACATTGGGGCATGTGTAAGCTCTGAAGAAAATATTTTGTATTATAGCTCAATATTAGTGTCAAGCATTCTGATCTACAGTAGTACTGACTGGATTCAACTGTACTTGAGTTCTGATAATCAATATGTACCACGGAGATGCTTCCTTTTGCACACGCCAATAAAAACATGTAAAAAGTTTGGGTCAATGTTGCTAGAACATTTTAATAAATAACATATTTTCGTATATTATGATTAATATTTCAGATGAATGGAATTCTGATATTTGCAGTGTTGTTCATGTTCAAAGTATGAATTACATTTGCCTTTTTAGTTTAAGTACCTATAAAGTAACATTGCTTGATGCTCCTGCATTAATCAAGGTTGGGTTTTGCTTACAGCATTATACTGTACTTTGTGTTTAAAATGAACTGAACAACAAGCCAATACATTGTATATTAGACTTGTTGTTTCCTGGTTTGAAGTCTTGACGGTGGCCGGGGACTCAATACAGCACCTCTCACCTCTGTCATTATTAAACACAGACTTGACATTTAAAGAATTAAACCTCTCAAAATGAAACAAGGCACCCACTCCTGCTTTATGTGTGTTCTTTGTGAGGGCTTTTTGCTCCCTGGTGCCCCCGTCACCCACTGACTATGAACACATTGGCCTTCTCAGCAATGCTATTGATTTGAATATCATACACCAATAAAGTGCAGCCACCTCTCTGGGTTTGTTTGAGCTCTGCCATGCTGGTTGGGGGTTTGTGTGTTTGGTCACTCTTAGAAAATGTCATGTTTTCTTAAAGGATAAAGCTTACATTTACTTACATTTAGGCATATAATCACATGCAAATGACTGTAGAGCACCTTGTCGTTTGGGCAGTTTGGTATGTTACTGATATTTACTACAGTGTGGCAAATGTACCCTGGCATGCTGCAGAGAATGCCATTTGTGGCTCAAGGCAGAAAGCACCTTTAAATGTGTGGGAAGATATATTGCTATTTATTTTCGATTGCTGGTCTCCCAGAACAGGGCCCTGCATACATAGCAGATAGTGAGAGAGAGAGAGAGAGGGAGAGAGAGAGAGAGAGAGAGAGAGAGAGAGAGAGAGAGAGAGAGAGAGAGAGAGAGCACAAGATTGTGTTTTGATTGACTCTATCTGAAAGATTGGCATTCACTGCTATCACCTACACACACACCATCGCTAACCAGTCAGAGCGCTTAGCTCAATGATAGCCAAGCTACAAGCCAATAGATTTCTATACATGATCTAACAAATCCTCAACCTTTTACCAATGTAATGATATATTGGCAGTCTTCTCTCTTTATGTGTCTGCCCCTCAAAGCCAGACAAAGCAGCATATATATCATTAGCAGCTGCACTATTGAGCTGGATATTAATTATCCTGTGTTCTTCTCGTTTGGCCACTCATTTGCACATGTACTCTAAATGTCACCACAGAGATAAATGGAAAAACAAAGACCCAGAATGTCATAGAGAGCTTGTAAGAGATGAGATATTGGCCTGGCGTAGATGGCTCCCAGGAGAGTGCTCCCTGCAATACAATGAGATGGCCTATGTTATGTGCGCTAAGAAAACTATTAAAAAGCATGTAGGCCAATTGTTACCATGTACAGTACCATGAGTACAAGTAAACAGTTTAATCCCACATCTTAAAGGTACATACAGTTTCTGTCTGGAGACACCATTGTGGTCCACACCAACGTCAACAAAAAACACTGCTTTGGTTTGACACTCAGAGAGCATTCTCCAGAGTGCTGAGAGCCTCACAACCCTCCACATACAGTAATCCACATATAGGGCTTAATGCTTTCAAATATATCCCTCTAATATGCATGTTGTCGCTTTATAAGAGAGCAGGCAGTACAGATTGAACACACTTACATGTGCATTACTAATAGTTACTTGCATTCATGTTGCAGCAGGTAAATGGTATTAGAGCAGCTTTGTACAGTGAGGCATTGTGAACGGCACAGTTCTGCGGCAGACGAGGAAAATAAATCAGTTTATCCTAGATGGCGGTGCAGTTTGGGGACATAATGCCTAACGATGATGGAGTTCGGACACTTCATACTTGTCATTGTGAAATTGGACTGCCGTGTCACTAATGACGGTAATGTATGTTGTGCCTCGCCTGCTACAGTAATCCTTCACTCTGTCTCACTTAAATGCGTCTTATTGTTTGGCATATTGCATTATGAATACTGCCGGTGTGTGTGTGTGTGTGTTGGGGGGGTGTTGAGGGGGTTGAGGATGTAATTTATGTGTTCATTCATTTGAGCACCATGTTAATGGAAAAAGCCTTATAACCGTGTGCGCTTTCTGCCTTTTGTCACAGGCGACTGTAACTTTGAGAAGCCCCTGGCGGCATGCGGGTACAGCCAAGGAAGAGAAGATGACCTTGACTGGGAGCAAGCCAACACCAGAGACAAGCCTGCGTCAGATCCCTGGATGCCCTCAGGTGAGACAGGCGATGCGTGTGGGTGTCAGACCACACTGTACATAGAGAGAGAACTGGGCCGGGGGAGGGGGAGATGCTGTGAAGTCTGTGTGTGTCCATTAATTGCCAAATGATCATATCATGGTATTGGTTGTGTGTTGATATTTTCATTCCAATCACAAATTATACTTTTTCCCCTTCAAAATAGTCTCCTCCCAGTGGATTGTCATTGTCAGTGCCACTGCAATATGTCATTCTTAAATGTCAGATACTGTATAAATATAGCAAACAAAACAGTATTGACTGACAGTGATGACGGGATTTACAATAACACTTCTACACTAGCTGTAGAAGAATATTGCCCAGCCTTTTGACCTCAGACTAATATATGCCCGCCGGCCTCTTTGTGCCCATTGTCAAAATACGTCCTAAAAAGTGTCCTCCTCCATGTTGGACAAGCACTTCAGCCAATAAATCTAACCATGCACCTGTGTACTGTTCAGGCCTCATACATACATTATTGCTGCTATTTAACCTTGATTAGATGAGAAGTGGGTCTAACAGGGTGGTAATATTCCCAATACGTCTCTGTCTGCTTCCTGCTCTTTATCACCGATGTGGACACAACTTGGTCCCAGACTAATATATGCCTGCCGGCCTCTTTGTGACAACAGTGTGAATTGAGACAGGAAGGCGACAGGAGCACGTGTGATATCAAAACACTGAGATCCGTATTAATGAAAACGTTCTTTCAAGCAGCCTCGTATTGAAATTCATTAGAATGCTTTCCCCGCGTTTTGCATCCGCCGCACACAATTTGTCTCTTTAATGTTTCATTGATCGCTGCTCGTTTGATTTCAAACAAGGAGCTATAAGCGCCACCGTGCTGAATGAACCTAAGGAATTAGACTAATGGAATGTGGGTTTCTTTATTATTGTTTTATTTGATAACAAAGGTAGCATTGCTAATTAATGGATATTGTTTTCCTCTCCTATCTGATAGCTAATCTCACATAGGCTGCATCATAGATAGATTGCACTGGGCTCCCCTAGTGACAGAAGGGGAATTAATTAGCGGGCCCTGACTAATTTTAAGCAGCCGGCGCCCAGACCTGCGTGTGTGTGTGTGTGTGTGTGTGTGTGTGTCAGGTTGTATGTCCCACTGCCTCAGAGAAATGACCTGCCAGGGAGAGGGAAGTGTCTGTGTTCTCCATTGCAATTGATTAATGTCGGAGGCATGGAATCTGGGCAAAGGTTAGAAGAGAATCTGGAGGAGCCCTGACCTACAGATTGACACAGCGCGCCCAATATAAATTTACCATATCTGATTAAAATCCCATGTCTGGTAAAGAGGCGTCCCTGACCGTGTTTCCACCCGCAGTGTGAGAGCCCTTCAGATGGGCTTGCTTCCTCCCGTCACATCTTGAATTGTGGATAATTAGCAGGTTTCAGCTCTTTCTCCATTCCTGAGTGTGAGCACTCACCCTCCCATAGAAAACTCTCTCCTCTTTGACCGCTTTGAAAGAGATGTGAAATGTAGTGCACTTGACGGCTGAAATTGTTTTAGGGCGATTGGAGAGAGGGCTGATGGGTAGAAATGCATTTATCTGAAAAGCAACGCCGGCAGAATAGCTATCTCACCTCTGATTGTCATCTCACTCTCAACCTGTACTTATGAAGCTTTACTAAACGACCTTATCATGCTCACAGAGCAGATTGCTACTTTACCTGGTGCACAGCCAGTAAACTGCCTAAGATTGGCCAGAGGACAGAAGGAATTAGCATCTGAAACATATTTTTAAAATCAGTCCGAGCATCTATCCAAATATTTGTTAACACCAAACAGAATGTATGATCAAGATGATGACCTCCCTCAACCTACCATATTTTTCATCATATTTGCAAAACATTAGTCAGTGATAGACAAGATGGAAACTCGCAGCTGATATTAATCAAAGCTGTATTTGTTGGTTGACTGCTAATCGAAAAGTGAAGATCTCATCAAACTCCATTAAAAAGCTGGGCAAGCTCTCACATGGATTCAGTCACTGGAATTAATCATGATAAGATGTAAACAGCCACTTGAGGTTATTGCACAAACTTTTTTTTTGTTGTTGTCCCATTGAAGTTTGTACGTGACATTCATCACATAACCTGCTTCATAAAAGTGTGAAATCAATGCACAACATCCTGAATAGTTGGTGTTCAACTTTTCCTACTGGAGACCAAATTAGCCCCATTCCATCTCAACATGTAAACAAGAGACTTGCAATAGGAGCAGAACAGAAATGAAGGAACGATAGACAACACGGAAAACGAACCCTGTAGCCACATGAAGGAGCTCCCGAAGAGTCCTATAGCTCCCGAAGAGCCCGAATCTCTTGCTTGTTTACAAGGATCCCTTCCCTGCCTAATTGCTATGTCTGGCCTTGTTTATCCCCTCCGCCACTGTGATTGCATGCTTTGGCTCCTTTAGGGTGGCTCAACCCCGCTCTGAGACTCTGCATGGCTTCTTGGGCGTACCCCAGTGTGCCTCCCTATCCCCAGCCAACTGGAGGCTCCGCCGGCACAACTGTCACTGTCTGTTTCATCAGCCCAAACAAGCCTCATCTGTCCTGGATCATGGTAATAAACAGCCATCTTGGCCAAGACGCCATTCGGTCAGACAAGAGTCCGGAGCCTTCTGTACTTCCATCAGGAAGCGTCCCGCCTTGGGCACTGCTGTTTGATATCTGCCTGAGCGAGCCGCGTTTGGTTCTGCTCTGTTCCGCTGTTCTGGCCTGGTCTGGCCTGGTGTGGCCTCACTTCCAGTTGCTAAAACATCCACGAGTGGTGTGGAAGAGAAATAGACTGGATTGGTTTTGACTTGGTATTGTAGTTTCACTGTTTTGCTGTGTGTGTGCGTGTGTGTGTGTGTGTGTGTGTGTGTGTGTGTGTGTGTGTGTGTGTGTGTGTGTGTGTGCGCGTGTGTGTGCGTGTGTGTGTGTGTGTGTGTGTGTGTGCGCGCACACTTGTGTTCAGTGGGGGTGTCCAGATGTGTGCGTGTATGTGTGTGTGCTTGTGTTCAGTGGGGGTGTCCAGATGCCATTTATAAAGGAAGTTGTTTTATAGGGAGCCCCAGCTGGTGCAGAGGAAGCCTGCTCTGTGATGGGTGGGAGATGCTGCCAGCAGTGGGGCCTGCTGCTCCCTGGCACTCCCCCGAGACTCATTCTGTGGCGTAACGGCAGGAGGAGATTGGTGGCCCTCTAACCGAGATGAATTAGGGGTTTTGTATTATGCTAAGCACAATAGCAAGAGCAGATACAGCTCAACCGATTATTGTCTCATTGTTAGCTTCTGCCTGCATATGTCAAGGAAGAGTTATTACATGTGTTTTGTCTCGTCGTTTCTCAATGTCTGTTGTTTTGGTGGCACGTCCCTTGGTCGATAATGATGCCTTGCAATCTGCCCCCCCCCTCAGAGAGTGAGGGGTTGAGGGAACGAGGGTTTTTATAGGGCAGTGCTGATCTTCCACATAATGCACTCATGCACATGGGGCCCACACCCAGATGGGTGTCATTTCTCAGCGGGCAGCCAATGCATAACCTCCATGCCATCGGGAGGTAATGAATTGGCCGAGCCTTCCGGAACCCTGTGCCTTGAGATGTTGCGTTGCTCTACACACTGTGAGGAAACAGCTAGCTGCTTAACATGTGAGAGGAGAGATCTCCCACTGACTGAAGGGCGTCAGAAATCTAATCAAAATATCAATCACATCAGCAAAAGATGAGATTTGCCATGATGAGTAAATAAGCTAATTGCTTTTGAAGCATTCCTAGCATTGTGTGTGAAGCGTGCAGCTCGCGTGGTGTTGCCATGGTCGCGAGGTTAAGGAGAACTGACATTATATGATTAAGGGCCAGAGCAGAGCGGCGAATTACCACGACTGACCAATCCAGGAATTAATTCTGCAGGGCGAGACTTTCTTTTTTATGTGTGCATACGCCTGCACTTCACTGTGGTCGGCCCAAATAGGATTGCAGCTGTGTCTTTAAACAGGATTATGATGTGCCGCGACAATAGAGGACACATTTGCATACCGTATTTGAATTAACTCCATGGGGTACAATACATTTGTGTGCACTTACTTCAAATGATCTATCTAGGTGACTCATAAGAGTTCCCTCTTCAAGCATATATTTTTATGGCGATACAAAAGTATATTGAGACGCCATATTACTGTAATCCATGAATAAATTCCAATGATTGACGGCCATCAACAAAGGACATTGCCATTAAACATTTTAAAAGAGCCATTTGCCGTTTCTGTCAGAATAAAGAGACACGGGTGAGACGTGATCGGCATGATGGATGGGTCTTGGTGAATCTGTTCGACACCGTCAAAGAGAACAGTCACACAGAAAGCCCCCAAACTCATTCGCCGTTATTTTTCCTCGCTCTTTTCATGTTTCAAAGGACACAGGAGAAGTTCTGGAAAATTGAGTCGAGGCCATGGCTTTTCACATTAACAGCCTAACCCTCACAGCGAGAGCATTTTTGATTGGTGGCAGAAAGTGAGAATAGCCCTGTCTTCATTGACATTTCCGAAGCCGCCAAGCTTTTCTACTGGTGTGACCTCTGTGAATTTTATTAGCAAATGAGACCTGGAGGGTTTGGGTTTAAAGAGCACCTCTCCATTCTGATTCTCCCCCCACATAATGATTTTCACAGGGTTCAGGACCTGAATGCAGGAGAAATAATGAGCACTAGTCATTATTGCAAATTATATCCCCCACTAAGGCCATCACTCAACTCATAATGAATCCAAATACCGCCACCCTATAGACTTTGATGATTAGGATAAGACAGCTCCCTGTTCATGTGAACTAAATTACACAAGAGCATCTAGAGCTTTCCGCCCATCTTATGATTTAAGAACTAAGGAATATAATGGAACTTACAATTGCCACAGTCAATTGACCACATCCTGACCGATCTTGCTTGAAAATGAAAAGTCCTAAAGCACTAAAGAAAATCCTTCCTCATCATCTTGTATGCTCCGTGGTAGATCTGAACCTTCTTTCATCTGCTGGATAGCATTCTGTAGCACTTTGGCTTTTGTAGGATCACAGACAATGCGGTAGAAATCAATTATAGACAGTTTTCTTGACCCATGTTGCCATACAAACTTATTGACTTTGCATTGCTTGGTCCATGTGTCTGATAACCTGACAGTACTGGGTATAGAAATTATCCAAATAGTGGGTGTGTTATCATGATGATATTATCTAATTGCTAATTGCAACCAACTCTAAACATGACAGAAATAGTTATCTCTGTGAAAGTTGACATTGCTCATTCATTACCTGTAGCCAAAGCCTCAGGGAAATGTTTGTGGAGTTATGCATTATTCTCTGATTGATTATTCTTAAAATCTCAAGTTTCTACTCATCATCTTCAACCAAGAATTACACTTGTGTTTGAAACATTACAAAAATGTCTGTAAGTACAGAGTGGTTGGCACTATTCTCTACTCCTCCCTCTACAGAGCTCATAGGCTCA
>JAODUG010059873.1:0-14572 GCA_027564795.1 Aphredoderus sayanus
AAGAGAAGAGAAGAGAAGAGAAGAGAAGAGAAGAGAAGAGAAGAGAAGAGAAGAGAAGAGAAGAGAAGAGAAGAAAGCAAAAGACTGTACTGAAAAAATAGCAGATGCAAATGAATTTATACACTACAGATTACCTAACACAGTACAGTACAGCAACCCTTAAAGTATGTTTCACAAATAAACCTCAGAATGTTTCATGCAATCACTTACACAAGCTGTGGTCTGGAGTTGTCTTTTGTGCCTGACACAATCATGGAGAGGTCATATTTCCAAATGGGAACACTTCTAGCTGTTCACCAATGAGATCAGAAGGGAAGCAGACAAACAGGAATTTTTTCACTGCTGTCTGCTTTGTCGAGTCCAAATCAATCCTTATTTTTTAAAACAGTGTTGTTTTGAAACTGTTTTATTCTTATTCTTATTATTCAGAGGGTCCCTGAATGGACAAAAAAGCCAGCCATGTTGATCTTTCAACATCACCATTTAATTGTGTGTTACAACTAGCTCAGACATACAGGGAGTTTCAACACTGGAAATACCTGTCTCCAGTCACAAGTTTCCAATCTCAAACAAGCCAAAAAGCTTACATTCAGCCTGGCTATAATAAATAACTTAATTTACCTTTCTATCTAATTACATTAAATGAACATCCACATAAGTCCACAATATTTTCATTTCTGATAGATTTGGTAAATTACTCAAAATAAAGCTGATTATTTATTACGGTAATGCAATATTCTACCTTTGATGGTGAAAGTTACAGTATATACTGGAACCACGATAGTAACTAACTAATATGACAATCCTATATTCTTTTATTTTGTTAATTTATCTCTGTCTTTAAATACTGCAACTTATTTTCTGTTAGATCAGCTCTTATAGCAAATTATGCACTTTACTGGTATTATGGGTATTAGCAATAATTTTGAAGATGAATATGGTAATAGGTAATGTACTCTGTATATTGGAAAATGTATAACCTGACCTGGTGCTTTCATTGTAACATAATGTTATTTGCTTGTGATGACTCCTATTCATTTATTAACAAATGTACTTTGTAAATGACTTTGGATAAAACTGTATGCTAAATGTAAAATGTAAATGTAAATGATGATCATAAACACCTATAAAACAAAATAAATGGAACCTTCCCATGCACATGTGAATAAGGTTTTAGGACACTCAGGCAGTAGCTCAGCTCAGAACAAGCCACTTATTAATTTTGCCATGACCTTGGCTGTCCAGGTAATAGCAATGTATCAATTAATACACCCCCCCCCCCCCCCACACACACACACACACACACTCTCTCTCTCTCTCTCTCTTGCTCTCTCTAGCACAGTTAGAAATCCCCATATGGGCCTTTGCAGTTAATTGTCAGTATATGGCATTGAGGGCTACCACAACCTCACAAACTTCAACCCAGATGAGACAGAAAACTACCAGTTTTCTGTTCATGCTATTGTGCAAATGGGCCCGCGAACCTACTATTGAAATGTTACATTGCATAACGTAAATCACAGGGTGCCAAATGAGGCAGGTGTCTGCCAGCCTAACAAGGTCTTTTCACCAACTCCTATAGATGATGTAAGCAGCACTAACGAACTTCACTGCAAAACATTAATGGCCTTACCCATGCTTGTAATTTATTCAAGGCTAGGACTAGAAATTGTGGGACGGAGAGAGAAGGGGTTTGGGGGTATTTGTGGTGGTGTCCTTGAATATCACAGAGCTGCCCCCTCCATCTCCGTCCCCTGCAGAGAGAAACTGTGTCATAATGCCGGACTCCTTTTATCATTCAAATCAAGGCTATTGTCTCTGCAAGCTCCGCACTGCGCTGCAGAACAACCCCAGCACTATACACCGGCTGCACCTCCATGACTAGTGCAGCCTGGGAGTAGCCTAGTGCATGAGAGCCCTGCGAAAAACGTGCACGGGCCAGAGAAGTATCACAATGCTTGCTGTGTAAATACAGCAACAAAAAGAGTACCAGGCCTGAACACAATCGCGCCGTAGTTTAGATGTAAGGGGGCTTAACAAAGTAGCAACACATAAGGTTATTAAATGTCAACATTCGGTAAATGGTTGTTTTTTCTGGTGTCTTGACAAAAAATCGGAAGTTCTAAAGTAAACGTTTTACTTTATTCTTTTTTTTTTCTTTTTCATGCGGTCATAGAGCTCATAGAGTCAATGGAATTAATATAAGAACCCAGTTAAAACATCAGTTAACAGCAAAAGTAATACTATCACAAAAATATGTTTTATTTAAATCAAGTTTATATGCATAATCACTGAGAACCATGTTAATTCCTTTGTCATTTACTTAATTAGTTAGATTAGTTAAACGTTAATTAGGTTTAGTCAAATCATTATTCAGTTGATGTCGTCACATGTAAATTTTAGTCTAATGGTTTTCTATGAGTGCGCGCGCCTCTGCAACACAAAAAAGACGAGAGAACGAACTATTTGTCTTGCGCGGAGTAGCAAGTAGCAGAAAAGTAGGCGGAGTAATCTTTGCTCTGGCAACAGGCTGGGACTGAGAAGTTTTTCAGAAGTTTCAGGAGGTTTACCGAGACGCGCAGCAGCCGTGCCCGTGCTGCGGAGGATATTACGGGACTGGACCTACGCTATCAGGGTGTTTTTCCTTGGGTTTAACTCTAGACAAACTTTATGAAGATTGCCTGTCAACACGCTTGGAACTTTAATTTTGATGTGACAATTATAAGGATGTATTACTAAATAAATACAACTGACACGTTGGAAAGTTTTCCACCGAAATGGAAGGGAATATTCTATGGATAATATTTTTATTTTTTATTCATAATTGTGAAGGTAAGACCACAACACATTGTACAAAATTGTTACATTTAAGTTGCTTTTTTTCACTATTTATCATGTCTGGACAGCATGGACGCCTCCAATATTATAAATCCATCCTTGCTAGTTAGGCTACCGGTGTGATTTGCTCTTTCATTAAAACAGATTTTAGCTTGCCTTTGTGAATGGATAAGCCTACCAGTTTGGGCTATGTTAAGTAATACACCTTCTTGCAAGGGAACATAAATCTGATATAGACATATTTGAATAGTCTTTGAAGAGCATCAGGCAGTGTTAATAAACTTTTACAAAGTTTGCACGTGTTACTTAAATTGATGCTAACTCACTGGCGTGTGTAGCCTGTGTAAATGTTGTACAAATGCATATGTGGAAAATAGATTAGGCTTCTTGATAGCATCTGATCTGTCTATGAAATGTCTTTACTGTTGCGCCGTGGAAGCTGTCTGTAGCCTCCTTGAAACATGAGTCCAGCGCATAGCCCCACTAAGCATCAGCAGCAGCAACAATATGTAATAGCCTGCTGACATAAGTCTACACATAGTAGTAAAATAAAAAAGTCCCTGGTTTGTCAAAGTTTGTTCTTCATGCTGATATGATATGTGGGGGCAGGGTGAGAATGTCTGTAACCTAATGATGGGGGTGAGGGAGGGAGGGGGGTCGATGAGCCACAGCTTCACTATTGAACAAAGAGCTTTAATCAAAACTTTATTTGCGAATTGCTTCCCGGAATAATAATAAACGAATGGACGTTATTACAAGCAGGTGCTGAAATACACTTCTGAAAAACGTGCATCACAATTTTAGTATCAAGCTTACAATAACGAAAACGTTCTGTTTTAGAAAGTAACAAGTTGAGTGTTTTTAAATTATACAATTATACAAGTGTCAAAATGTTATCTTCTATAATACGTTGATATCTCCAGCAGTGGTCAGCTATACCATTCCTCTCTGGGTCAAAATGTTTGTGAACCACAGTAGTTCTGCCGTTTTCCCTAATTAATTTCTTCAATTTCCACAGGATACCGCTGCCTGGAAAAATACAGACCTTGTGAAAATGGAGGGACATGCATAGAAACAACTTCTAAATGCATGTAAGTGGAACATTTGGATATATGACAGGATCACATATGAGAGTTTTCTTAATATAAAGTCACTTTGATTTTCCCCCTTTCTCTGATCCTTGATTAACTCAATGTCTATAATGTATTGGTTTTCTCCAAACATAAGCAGCCTGTGCTGTTTGACGCATGCTTGTGTGTGGTTTCAGCAGTGTTACTTGTGTATGGATAAAGAGCCAACAGGCATACTACTATATGTAGTATTCCCTGGTTATAAACAAACTATAAAACTGGTAAAAGATAGCACTAATTGATTAGTCTGTGTACACAGAAGTAACAACTCAGGCATTATCCAGCATGAACATGTTTGGTTGGCACAGTCACCTCCTGCACCTGTTGAAGAGCTTTGTCAAACATAAATTACAGTATTAAGCTGCTCATGCCATGACTAAAGGTTTCCTCCTACGTACAGAAGATTTACAGTGTTTGGCATTCTTAATATTGGTATAGGCAAGGACTATGTACAATTTAAATTTATAGAAGAAATAATGCTCCCTGGTTCATTTTCCCGCCTGTTTAAGGCCATTTTGTTTGAGTTCTCCCATCTTTTCAGAGTGATAAGGTCTTTGTTTTTTAAATTGGTGAGGTGGGGGTGTGGGTTGTTGGAGAATAGTCAAGCTGAATAGCCTACAGTGGGTAGCCTGGGGGTGATTAGTTCTTTTTATCTAAGGAAACATGCTTGAGTGTCTCTGATGGGGGTGCTATATACAGTCATTGACAGAGAAGTAACAGGTTGTTGCCAGTTGCTTACCAAACCAGTACATTTATTGTTTTACTGGTGTTGCCCAATCTTTCATTTTGGTACCAAGGGAATGTTTCCAATAAGTATTATGGCATATATGGACACATTGCAAGTAAATATGATTATAATATATACTTTTTTTATAATATATTACTTAAATCTAATCACATTGGTTAAATAGACAATGTGTAACCCACATTAATTTGGCTCTAGGAACTTCCTACTTCAAATTCCTTCAATCATTAGCCAGACCCAAGACAGGTGTGAGTCAGTGGGGTAAATGTATAATGTTATGGATTGTGGGCAGATTATTTAGTAAACCTGTTGCCGGGATATAGGCTAGTTTATCAGTTCAACACTGAACTCAATTCTCCTCTGCCAATACTTGTAATTGCCTAGCTGAACAAAGAAAATACATCAAATCCATTGATCGCCAGACCTGACAGTGAGACTGTGCAGGCATTGATGGCCTTGTGTTCCTGTGTTGTGTACATGCACGTTAAGGCTACAGCGTCCTGTGCATGTGTAATGCCAGAAAGATCCAGAAACATGATAGTTAGAGGGACGGGATTTCCAATGGAAAGGGGACACCAAATGTCATACCGCACAGCATGGTAGCAGTTCCATGGCACGGCAAGGCAGCAGAGCAGAGCATGGCCGCAGGAGAGTGGTCAGACCAGTCGTAGACAGGGGTGAACAGTGGAGCCACCCCACCCCTTCCCCTGGGAGCCTACAGTAACTGGAGAGCCTAAACAGCAGAAAAGATCCATTCTTCCACCAGATACCTGGCTGTAACCAAGCACCATCAGGACAGGGTGGAGAAAGGCTGAGAAGAAAAGGGGCGGCTAAGTGAGACCGCCATAGAGAACAGAGGGTGAGAGAGACAGAGAGAGAGGGAATGCCAGTGTACAGGTAATGGTTGGATATTTAGAGAATTGGTAGAATACTTATGATTTCACGTGAAATGTCTGATGTTCAGTGCTCAGGTTTTCCAGGACTCAGGTTGCCCACCTAGGTTGGCTGAGTTCCCCCCTATTTCTCGCTCCCCCCTCTCTCTCTCTCAACAACATTCTCAAGTGACAACAATATAATGTGTATGACAGTCTCTGTCCCAGATACAAACATTTCCTCTGTTCTGGCAAACATGGGTATATCACAGCACACTATACCTTTGGCGTGCCAAGCCATGACAAACATGTCTTGTGTCTGCATCTTTCCTGCCCCTGTCTGGTCTCTCTAAAGCTTCCCAACGGGGTGGGCCGCCTCCTCGGATAACTAAGTGAAGGTCTCAAACCAGAGTATTTGATAGGGGATTACAGGAGTAATCCTAAATAACCTGTTGCACTCAGGGGACCCTCTCTATATGCCAAGGCGTAAAAGTCGTTGTTGTTTATTACGACCCAACCAACCAGATGACTAATTGTTTTCTAAAGCTTGACGTTTGCGTTGGCCGACTTGCCTTGACTGTCTTGATATGACGTTAATGATAAAACCTGTCACCATCAGGCCAGAGGTTACACATTAGGTTAGTGAAGGGATGAGATTGTCCCCGTGCAGGTGAGCATTCAGGAAGTTAGCTGAAGAGCCACGGGCCCTTGGCTCCTCCTTGTGTGCGTGTGTGTGTGTGTGTGTGTGCGTGTGTGTGTAAAACAGCACAGGCCAGCCTGGAGGGGAGATAATTAGGCAGATTGAGAGGGAGTCATTCAGCGAATATTCAGCTGGAGGGTATTGGGGGGGGTGATAGTGTATGGTCTGGGGGACAGGGGGTGGGGGTGGGGCGTAGTAGGGGACAGCTGGTGGATGTTGTGATGGTAATCCGGTGAAGTCAGATCTGGACAAAGGGGAAGCGCGGGGCCAGGTGCTGCCATTGAGCGGTCTGCCGCCCCCATGCTGTGAGAGACAAGCTAGCGCTCGCCGAGGAGCGGAGCCGGTACAGCTCACGGGTCTTTAAAGCCCCGTGTCCCACCCAGCCCCACCCCGCCCCACCCACCACCCCCGGCACATGTTGCCTCTCCCACGGGGCATCAGCCACTGCTTGCCCTCGCGTGATGTCCGTCTCACCGCCACAGTTTGTCACTTGCGCTCCTCTCCTGTCACGTCCTCTGCGAGTGAATAGAAGCCAGTGAGTATGTGCTTCTCTGTGTGCGGCCGGCAGACGCATACAGTGGCCCTCTCTGTGTTATTGATGCTCTGGCCTTGAACTCAGTAGCCGAGGGAGCCTATAAATTGTGAGTGTTATGTTTTAATGACCTTGTGGCTACTCCCAGGCTTTTAGGAGGACAGCATTGAGTTTGATCGGAAGCAGACACTTCAGCCAGTATAGATTGTGTGTGTGTGCGTGTGCCTGCGTATGTGTTTGATGGTGACAAGACCAGGTAATGGGTTTTAAGTGCCATTACCTTGGCAACGTATGATAACTATCTTTTAGAGGAAATCCATTTTCTACAATTAAAGAGGATTTTGTAGATGAGGATAAAACACTCTAGTGCGATCCACATAAACTGACAGATTATATTGTTGGCTCGTTTCGGAGCTCCTCAGGGCGAGTGTTTTCTTTGGTGTCTTTATGGTGGATTAGTAAGGAATGCTTAGTAAGATTCCTCCTGTCCCCCTGTTGCTTTCAGGTTATTGTCCACATCTCCCATCCCTTCCCCCTGGCAGCACCCTGAGGAATGCTTCAGACAATACCATCAGGCCGGTCTCATTGAAAACGAGATGTTTGGAATGACTTGTTTGATTTGCAATTAGTTACTCTGCCATTTTGTGAGCCAACATATCGCCCGTATCACTCACATTCCCCTGACATGCGAATGGAGCCATCCATCATGTCAGTCTGATGCATTGTGCGTTGCTGACAGCAGAAGATGAGCTGAATCTGACAAGGGGTTTAAACTGACACAGGGAGCGGGAGGGGATCTTGTTGTGGCTTCGTGTCTCTGGGTCATGATGACTGGAGACAGTGGGACTTGTGGTTCCCAGGCTCCATTAACAGGAAGTGAGGCCTTCTGACCCCTTTGCCGTGCACATCCTGTGTATCTGTGGATTTTAAGAAGCTCATCTAGCGCACCAGTCTGCCTCAACACGCCCTGTCGTTCTCAGCCCAACCAATACAAGACATTGCCCACTATATTATTGATATACAGTATGTTTAACTGTTTGAAAAGCATTGTCATGCATCATCCATCATGCTTACAGGTGTAACCATATTACCTTATTATCTTATGTATTATATTATCTTAATTTGGTTTGATACCTTGTGTTTTATGGATTGATGATAACATGTCTGCTTTACATGAAGACAAAAAAGAGTCTTGTTTCACACTCAGATATTGACAATGGTATCAGATCTGAAAATCTAGGTCAGTCTCTACGTTTATCATGGGTTTTTGTCCTATCCTGACCGCGTGGTCGCCTCACTACTGTGTGCTGTACGGTTTTCATCATTTATGGCTAGAACTTTGAACTTCACAGACGCCCACCACACAACCCTGCTTTATAGTCATTGTTAAGACATCCCATTATTGTGTAATGACACAATAAGGCCCAGCTGTGATGTTTGTATTATTAGTCCTGTTAGAGATAGGGGTGAGCTTGCATCGTCATGTCCATGCCCTTTATCATCACGTGGAAGGACATGCATTCAGGACTGTTTGGAATAAATGAGGTTTACTCCAACAGCTCAGTTACTCTGCCTTTCTCTCCTCCAGAAAAGGAAGGAGTGGGTGCTTACTTTGACGCACACCTTTCCACGGGCACACTTTTCCACAGACACGTGGGAACATGGGAAACATTCTGCCAACGCTGCTGCCTGATGTAGCCTAATGACTAGAGCAGGCATGGCAGATTTGTGGCTATTTGCTTTGGCGTTTCTGAGATGTTTGAGATAAAAGGACCGCACCCTCTCCATCTTAAAATACTCTAGTACTTTATGAGTGACTGCGGTTGAGATAACAGCTTGTCTGACATTTTTATTTTTCATAGCTTATCACACTGTAACTTTGCCAGTTTCCTATAAACAAATCTGAGTCTCTCGTGACTACAGAGCTGGCTCTGGTGAATCTGTGTGACAGTTTCTGTCAATTCGGCTATATTAAGCACTATTAAAAATATTAATAGAATGATTTTCCAGATGTCTGTCAGTTGAAACATTAACCATATGGGTCACTGATAGGCTGCAGTCCCATTGTATTCTGTCGCAGGATTGTAATTTTTAACTATTACAGTGCAATTGGGACAACTTTGAAGATGGAAGTTTGTCCTCTCTGTAAAATTGAGATTTCAAAGTTTGCCAAAGGTCTGGTTCAGTTTAGGTGGTGGGGTGGGGTTTGTGTGGTTAGGTTTGACAGAGAATGCTTTGAAAGACCTCTTCCTTGCATTGGATTCATGCAATGTGGTTATGGGCATATGCTTTGCGATTTCAAATATTCCATTTGTTCCCTCTTGATCTGTGTACATCTTGGACACATTCAAACTGCAAAGTGTGAAACCTGCGATACATTCACCATTTTCAGTGTAACTTGCGTGCTTGGATAACTGTTTTCTCGCTAGCACACAACATTTCCCTGTGGCAATTTCTGTGCACAATCCTCATAGCCAGGGACTTATTAGCATTCCTAGTCTAAAGACCAACCCCTAGAGGTGAAGAGGCATAGCCTGGACACCCAGTTTGTCTGCATTTTGTTATCCATATTCATATTTTATGTGAGTGCAGGCTAATTGTCCTAATGTTCTCGTGGTTAATATTCATGCAATGGGGGGGGACACTGAACAGCTCCCCCAACACGCTCCATTGTCTGTCTGGGCACCATTGTTGAATTAAAGGGAGTTTAAACTGTGAAACACTCTCTCAAACACACACCCATTAGAAGTGATCACACTGCATTATCAGCATAAATTGATCTCACACTGCACCCAGCACTACCTGCAACAGTGGATCTCCCTAGTGATCTCCAACTGTCCTCACAGAACCCAGTCTTTTACTGCCCCCCCTTCTCACAGTGTGTCTCTCTATCCTACCAAGGGTTACTGTTGCCAGGTTACAGCCTAGGCCTGTTGGTCCGTGTAAGCTCAGGATAGAAATACTGGCTGTTTGGGTCACTGGCCCCCTCTTCCCCCATCCTCCTCCACACAAAGAGGTTCTGACTACTTTAGCTCTTTTATATGGGCCACAAAACGCCCCCCACCCCCCTGCCCCCGGCCCCAACCCCCCAATATGGCTCTTTGCTTAGAAAAGGCCAAGTCGAGGAGAGCGGAGCAGAGCTGAGGAGAAGCTGTTGGGTGAGGGGTGGGGATGGGATCTTGTTGCCAGTGTGGTGTCAGTATGGGCTCTCACAAAGGATTGCAGCTAGTTTCTGCTTGTGTGGGGCTTGTGGAGAAAAGGGGGGACTTTTCTCTCCCAGAAAGACAGTTTTCCCCCGAGAGAGTCTTTAGTTAAAGCTTCCCAAATGTTCACATTTGTTTAAAAAAAACAAATCTATATAAGCTATATATTGACTAATGATTTTGTCTGGGAAATGGCCCTCACTTACGTGGCGGTAGGAAGTCCTCTGAGATGGAAGGTTTCCTCTATACTTGTTGTGTTGTGGAGCATGACTGTGTGTACGAACCGTGTCAGAGATTACAGCCTTTGCGTCCACAGGTGAGCTGACCTCTGCCCTTTACTTGAGAAGCTACTATTGTGTATGTGAGGATGAGCTCAGGTTACCCAGAGGCCAGGAAAAACGGCATTGTGTTACACAAGCAGAGTAGGTGCCAGTATTCACACATAAATCAAAGACTGTTTAGAACAGGCACTGATGTCAAACATTAGGAAGAACATTGGAGAAATGGCAACTAGGCTTTCTGAGAATGTACTGCCATCTTTTTGTCAATATTGCTTTCTCACTTTATGTTGTTTTTGTAATTTTCTCAGTGGATCGCCATCAGTTCATAATGCTATCCTTCCACAGAAGCTGGTTGTAAGTCTGCTCCTGTTTGGGTGTGCTGTGATTGTTGCATGCACGATGTGTTTGCTTTACATTGTTGCAGTGGTGACTTGACCTAATGCTCCAGAACTTCTCTGGAGAGTAACTCGCATGCTTTTGTGGAGGAATGTACTGTATATGCTGTCTCTTCCGTGTGAAATTGTGTGCGCGTGTGTGTGTGCGCGCGCATGTGTCTGCGCTGGTCCCCTGAGCAGAATAGCTCATGTGTTCCAGCGTGTAAGCCTGGCACATCGGGGCGAATGCCACAGACGCCACAGAGGGGAAGACTGACAGATGTGGACAGATGCTCGGTGCCGGCTCCCACAGCTGGCGCAAGCCCTCACTGCGTGTTGTGACGAGAGTAGCTTACCCACTCTGGCCATCCGTTCACTAGCCCCCCCCCCCTCCCCGTCCAATGTGCTCTCTTATTCGAAGGTCGTACCACTGGCTAAATGTGACACAGGAGCCTGTTGCACCTCACACCTGCTCCCAACATCCGCCCACGAACAAGTCCGCCCCCTTGGCAAAGACACAGACCCCGTGCTGCTATTCAGCAAGGCGGAGGAAGGAATCTGCAAGGTTGTAAAGAGTCTGATAAGGCAGCTCTCAGGTGCTACGGGACAAAGTTTTGTGTCTCTCACACTCTCCCCACTGATAGCAGTGTGCTATGGGAGTAACAGCTCAGGTCTAGACAGAAGAATGTGTGTTTTGGCTGCTGTGTTTGTAACGGAGGACAAATAATTTCTCCAGCATTCCTTCCCTGGGCTGTTCTCATGCACTCGCAAACGCGCGCGCGCGCACACACACACACACACACACACACACACGCACAGACGAATGCTCTACATTCACACAGTTCTGTTATACATCTTTCCCCAGATTTTTTGAAACACTCAAACGTGCACACGTCTAATAATGTAGTTCATTGAAACATTCCTTATTTTAGTACTCTGGCATCATTCATACTTAAACACACGCACACTTGTCTGCTGTAAGTTATTCCCTTTCTCCACGGCGAGATGTGATGGTCTTTGCAGGAGAACAACAGGCCGTAAAGATTGGGGCTCTTTGGCTTTCTTCAGCAGTCAAGCGGCTGCAGCTACAGAATGGCCCCAGAGGAGTGTGTCTGTCAGGGTGACTTGTACTTTCCAAGCAGCCTCTCCATGGCCCTCTTTGTGCCACAACTCTGTTTCATTTTTTCGGTGACACCCTAGATTCCAGACATAGTTAATTTGCCTCTAAATAAACCCAGCCAAGCCATGACAAATAGCCAAGGGGTACCGCGGGGCCGGGAGGGGGTTGGGCGCTGATTGGTTGGGTGTCAGCCTAGCTTGTTCGTCTGTGAGGTTGCCGGGGCAACGGGGATCTGGGATTCAGAGTGAGCGAGAGTGTTTTCAGAGCGTGAGACGAGGGATTACAGGAAATATGACATGACATTCTCTGTAGACCAGACCCTCCTCTCGCTCTCTCTTCCACTCCACCCCCACCTCACACACCCTCCTCCTGCTCTCCACCAGCCCCACAAGCCCCCACCCCCTCCTTCCCTAGCCTGACTGACATTATCATCACAATCAGACTGGGGACCTCTGACATCTGACCTCTCAGCATGTGAGGGGGGTCAGGAGTGTGTGTGTGTGTGTGTGTGTTGGGGGATACTGCAGTGGCAACTTGGTCTCCTCCAACTAGTTGTCCTTCAGCAGCCAGAGCAGTCCTGTACTTTCCTCAGTGATAAAGCCAGCATGTCGATGCCCCTATTGAACTGCCTTGTATGTGCTCATGTGTCACTGAATTGAATGTAGTAAAAAAAGTAAAGGACTAAATTGTATTTTTGGAGACTTTGCTCAATTTTACAGGACTGCACATTCTTGTGGGTATGTCTGTGTGTCTGGCTCCACTCCTCTGTACTCTGTGGATCCTCTGTCTCACTATTGTATTTGTAAGATTGGGGAAAAAATAGAAAAAGAAAAAATAACAAAGAAAACCACGAATAGCCGCCTTTTTCTGCCAGCAGAAAAGTAGGCCAGAACTGGATCAATGGCCCATGTTTATCTCTTATTGGGATCGGCAAATGGGCCAAGAGTCACAAAAACAGGTTAGAAGGTTCCGTGTGGCCGCAAAGGGCATGACCTCAATATGAAACATACCGCTGGTGCATTATTTGTGCTCCTGTAAGAGCTAAATGCTTTGCTAATGCTGCCCAGGGGTATGTATTTAGTGAAAGACAAGAGAAGAGTCCCAGGGAAGGTCCAAACCCAGCCATCACGCCCTGTCGTCAACTTCTGATCTTCTGTTTGAAGAGGGAGCCTGTCCCCAGACACAGGCTCCCAATGTAGGTGTAGGGTTACAGGCCTGTACTGGCCCTCAGCTCAAACCATGGTTGAACTCCCAGAGGACCCCTACAGAGGCCTATAGAAAACCCTGTTGATGTTTTTTGTATCGCTTATTACCAACTCGCTTTGAAGTCATTTTTGTAATTTAAATAGGATAATGTATTGTTCTATTGGAGTACCATGGCAATGAGGAGTATTTATTCATGTTTATATTTTATCTAGGTGTCACTTCTGCAGTCCCGATCATTTCCATAGACTAGCCTAATACTTTGCTGGCAAGGGAAACAAAGTTTCCAGGCTGCAGTTTTTGGGTGTGTTACTTTTAACATATGAAGATAGAAACAGACCTGAAGTGCGGAAAAGCGGTAATAGTGGAGGAATGTTAGCTAACATGGAGAAAGTGAGGCTATCCAGCTGGAAATGACCCGAGGAGTGGGAATTGGAGAATGTGTTTCCCTCTTTTTTTTCCCACCATAGACAGAAAGACAAAAAGAGATAGCCTCCATCTGTTTCCAAACATATAAGTCCGTTGTCTGTGTATGTCCGTGTCTCTCTGCCAACAAGCCCTTAGCATTATTAATATTTATGAGGAAACTGGATTCAATGTGTAGACCCACCTAGGCAATTCCAAGGGGATTTACTTCTGCCAGGTTATGAGTCAGGCAGCTGGCCATGCCAAGGTGTCATGGCAACCCAATTGCCAAAGCCCAGAACATAACGAACATGATGGGAATCAGGCTGTGCTGGCTTTAACCGCATGGAACATAGGCAGATGCAGTTTCACAGCACTGCCTACAAACGTCTGGTGTTGTGCTCCGTGGTGGTCCTGGGGGCCAACGACACCCTAACTCACACGTGTGTGTGTGTGTGTGTGTACTTTCTGTTCAGATGCCGGCCCGGCTTCATTGGCTCTATGTGTCAGCACCTGGATCCCTGTCATCTCTCCCCGTGCCTGAATGGAGCCGTGTGCAAGAACCAGGTGGTGAACGGACTCCCACAATACACCTGTGTCTGCCAGAGAGGGTTCAGAGGTCTGTGTGAAACGTGTCATTATTTACCTTTTGCTTTTCAGAGACTCACACAGAAAGAGTCCTTCTTTTTTTTAATTTTTTTTAAAACTAAAACAGAACACCCTTAAATCTTCAGGCCAAGACTGCTCCCTCATAGACGCCTGTGCCACCAGTCCCTGTGCCAACGGGGCGCGCTGCGCCAATTGGAATAACCAGTTCAACTGCTCCTGCCCGCCTGGCTTCCAGGGCAAGATCTGCCGCAATGACATAGACGAGTGCCGCAAGCCTGGCGCCTGCCTCAACAGTGGCCTCTGCCTGAACACCCACGGCTCCTTCCGCTGCCAGTGCCAGCCCGGGTACAGCGGGCGTACCTGCGAGGTGTCCAGCCTGCCCTGCGCCCCGTCGCAGTGCCTCAACGGGGGCACCTGTCGGCAGACCAGCGACCACTCCTATGAATGTGCCTGCCTGCCAGGTAGACTGACATGATATAACTGTCTCTCTCTCTCTCTCTCTCTCTCTCTCTCTCTCTCTCTCTCTCGCACACACACACACACACACACACACACACACA
>JAODUG010059894.1:0-14571 GCA_027564795.1 Aphredoderus sayanus
GACTGAAGACATTTTAAAAAGACTAATGCTTCACATGCTATTGGAATTATGGTAAATATGAATTTCTGACTTGGAAGTTCCACATGAACGACCCTTCAAGGCATTATTTTGAGTGGGAAATTCTGAGATAACTGATACTCGAGTTTCCAAGTTGGTGTAACCTTCAACCATTCAAAATGGTGGACAAGTGGGTTCCACAGCTACTGTAGATCTTGCAACATCGCAAATACAATACCTGTCTGTTACACACATATACACACATGCGCACACACACACACACGCACGCACACACGCACGCACACACACACACACACACACGTACGTACACGTGTTTTGTTAGCACCTTTTATCATGGGGTATATAAGGCATCAGTGTGAGGGGATCAAGGAGGAGCAAAAGTGCATCCAATCCTACCAATCAAATACTTAACAAACCTGCAAGAAAGAATAAAATAAAGGTACTGTAGCAATCTCACATATTTGTGTTTGAAGAAAATACACTTTAGCTGTGGGCAATACTGTAGATAGAATGACTGAGTTGGGTGTCATGCACTTACATGACACTACATATAAACACATGGGTGGATGATCATGTACAGCAAAACATTAGAGTAGTGTTATGGATGATATGGTGCAAATATACAGTATGGTGATAAAACTAAATATGGCATAAATGCACTACTCTTAATATTAACTATACTACATATTACATTTCAAAATGGTTTTCAGATAGCCTTTCTGTGTCTTTGTTTTTGTACAATTCACTTAATAGTCCGGGTTCATTGTAACATACTCTGGGGTGACATGTAACATTATGATTGACCCTGGGGTAAAATGTAATATTGTAGGATTATGACAAAACTTTGATACTGAAAGATTTTTATTCAACACGACTTAACATGACTGGTGTTTGTGTGAGTGTGATATGCATATTATTATTTCATAATCTAATACACATATTACAGTGTATGTATACAGTATGCATCAAATGAAATGAAAACACTTTTGCTTTGTTGTAATGCTGTAACCTTTTAAGTGTAGTTTATCTTGCCAGTAACAGGTAAAGTATTAGCACTATATCTACATAGAAACACAATAACATTTATTTAAGTTTGATAATGTTAAATTCAACACATTCAATGCCAGGGTAACTGGTCCAGGGACTCATCAATACCCTTTCCATTTTACTTAACTTGGTATTTTAAGTGAATAAGATGTTGAAATTCAGCCTCACTGCAATTGTTTATGTGATAGGGAGCTGTAACACATGGTGGTTTTATGAAAGGCTACATCTAGGGCAGATGTAGCCTTTCATAAAACCATGGATGCTTGGATGCTTCTTGATATTTCAGAGGACTGAATTTGTTGTTTAGATTTTTATGAAAATAATGTTATTTTATTTTTATCTCTGTCTGCTGTCACTTTTCAGAAGGGGGAAATACTCCATAGTCTGAGCTATTGCATATCCTGATAACTGCTGTCACAAGAAAAAAACACACCGCCTGCATGGTTCTACAAGCTAGCCAGTGCATTCATTAGCTGATTTTAGGAGCTATACTATAACAGCAAAGTGTCAAAATTTTAGGAGCTATACTATAACAGCAAAGTGTCAAAAGTAGATTCAAATATTACTTTTGTTTGTGTTATGAACATATTGTTCTTGTGGTTGAGTTTGAACAACCCTAACCCCTAACCCGATCTCAATACTTGAGTAAATTACCTTGGTCAAGTATTGAGGATCACATTGTGTAGCCCAGCCTATTGGATACATAGTTTTTTGTCTGTTTAACTTCAACATTCAGTCCACACAGCCCAACTTTATCATCAGTGTTTCATCATATTGTACTGTAAGCTGGTCCGCCACTAGGTGTCTCTGCTAGACTGTTGTAATTTTCTTGGGTTAACTACAAGAACACATCCAATTACACTTTCTGAACAATAAATTACAAAAAGCTATGGTGTTTGGTTTTTCTGTGATTATGTATTTGTTTATCACTTAATCTAGTTACCCTAAGTAGATGTTCAATTAAGCTGTGTGTCTAAAAAAAAGTATGTAAATCCTATAATTAATCATTTCTACTTTGTAGTTAATTAAATTAGTTGCTATCAAATCCTATTCCAAGTCAACATCCAAGCACAATGTGATATATTGATCTTTAAGGTCAGATGTTTTTTAAAGTCTGTTTTTTTAAATCAGATTTCTAAAGGGATTGCTCAATCTATAGTCTAACCTCATAAGCAGGCTGTGGTAATAATCAAATGAAATGGCACCCAAGATGTAAAGCCAATGACAATATCTAATGAATAGGAAAGTGCATGGCCTGATCCATGTTAGTGACACTGTAATTCATAAATGAAATGTGTACTCATTGATGTATTTTGCAGACAATGCAAAGGGTATCGATGTTATTCAAGGGTATTCATGTTTAGTGTTAACCTATACTGGCCTGGTAACTGCAATCACTAGCAGTGTGCAGTAGCCGTAGCACCTAATAACCAATATACCCTACATCTCATTAATATGAAGCTTATTTGCTTCTAAGACCAATGCATTTGAAATGCTTTAGCAGAAATGGAAAGCACTTCCTCCACATGCCTCAGTAAAATCTGATGTAATTTTCCTACACATCCATGAGTATTTCCCCACAGAAATGAATGGATAGTGGAAAGATTGCTTAGTTAGATTGGAGTGGATTTAATCCTCCTCTGCTCTCAGTAATATTCCATTTCACTGCACATCTAATTTGTCACGCTGCTGATGAATAGGCTGCAAGTTTCATGGGAAAGAGGAGGGCGAAATGAATGTGTAATACACTCGGAGAGGAGAGGGGCAATTGGTGCACCGCACCAACCACAGGCCATTGTTCATTTGTCCCATCAAATTGTTGACTCTGTGCAATGTGGATGCACTATGGAGGCATTGTTCTTGAACCCCAGGAGCAGGATCTAAAGGACAAAAGAAACAAGAAAGGAAAACCCCCAGAACAAATGTTGATGATTGATTAGGTACATTTTGGAAATGGATCAATAACTGAATAACTGGGTCTTCCGAGTAGGCATGTGCACTTAAAGACATAGACCCACTGTCCTATTTGCAGTGCATTAAGAGGGAGCAATATTCTGAGAAATCATAAGCAGATGGTTTTGCTATTCCAATTTCTCCTTATTATTTTTCATTGCTCTCATTGTTGTTCTCTGGGTGGTGACACACTGGGCAGCCATCCAAGCTGTTGGCAAAAAGTAAAACATGGGGTCAGATTTTGTTCAAATGTTTCCTGGCAACTAAAGACAACAAGAAATACTAATGCTGAGTTGGGTATAACCTACATGTACAAAAGTAGCCTACATGTAGGTTACTCTTATATAATGTTGTGCACTGACAAGCTGCCCTATGTCCACTAATTGTTAACCCTCCCGCTGTCCTATGGGTCAAAATGACCCGGTGCACTCTCCAGTAGCGGGCGCCAACCACAACACGGACATATGACATTCCGCGGTTGGCTCCCTCTGCTGAAATGCCTTAGGACAGCGGGAGGGTGAAATGAACTCAAGTGACACATTCACACAAAAAATTGAGGAATGAGGCATGTAAACATGGAATGCATTCCACAATCAAAATAATGTACAATAATAACTGTTTAAAACTGTGGATTGGGACTACCCCAAGGGTTTGCAATATGCATTAAGGAGGATTGTCAAATTATTTGAATTGGGTAATAACCTTGAAATAACCTTTTTTTAAATACTGTATCTCTAATCGTTTTTGTTATACTGTATGTGTATTGTTATTTAAAGAAAAAAACAAAATATACACTCTCTCATACAGTATGAGTACATTCTACATCTTCTCCACAATTGTTATGCTAAAGTAAAACATCTTTCAGGGAGTTGGATGTCTCTTTAAATAGGCAGATGATAGAATCAAGGCTTAGCTGCTGCAACACCTATCCATGAGTCTGGAAAGCTGTGTGATGAAAGAGCCTAAAGGACTTTCCTCTAAATAGGCATGAAATTATATCTCCCTCTGAGATTAGCGGCCATGGAGCCAGTCTCGCTGTGCTCCCTCTTTCCTCAGGCTGTCCAAGCAAACAGGGACTTTGCAGTTTCAGCTCGTTTCTGCTAAAGTTTAAGAAAGTTCATTTTCATCTGGAGGTGCTCTCTATGTCCTTAATAGTACTTCCTGCGGAATCTGTCAAACACACCAAACTCTCAGGGGACGTAGTAAGCTAGGAGGCTAGGAGAATATTATGTGTGGCTGATTTGCATTTACCAGACATGCTATTCCATCATTCAGTAGAAAGAAATGAATGTTAGGCTGAAGACATTATGTACATGACTTAAGAGTCATATTTAATCAGAATAAAATAACTGAAAACCAGTGGTGTCCCTAAAACACTGATGTGTATGTTATAAAGACCTAGCTGAAATTATATGGTGGCTAGGTACAGTATAGGTATACTGTACAATATATTGTATACATACAAAGGTACAGTATAGGCTAATACTCTGTAGTGCTTGATTATACAATAGTAGAATATAAGTACAGTATCTAGCTAATCTGTCGTAGTTTGCAATAATTGTCATTATTAATTACAGTTACAGTACTGTATATCATCAACTTCATCACTTTATGAATATTGTGATTACAGGTTTTCCAAATCTCTATATCTGAAGATAACATACAGCATGTGGCCAAAAATAGCCAAACTAAATAAATGTGTTCCCCCTTTTGTTTTCAAACTTGGCATTAACATTGGCTTCAATCACAACTGTAACTCCCAATAGAAAATGAGGAGTCTCCCCTTAAATAAAGGTGACTTTTTTAACATACACTAACATACACTACAACAAAGTCTCTAGTATATCATTATGCCATCTGTATTACTGAAATAATATCAGCTCAGACAACTCGTACCATATGCCAGATATGATAAATATTTTATTTCCAATCAGCAAAAGACACACAGTTGATGCATTTGTATCTTTCATGACTTTTCAGTACAGAGAAAAACCCAACATATACACAGTATGGGTATATATGTATATGGGCATATTTTAAAGTGCAAGTGATTCACAAAGGTCAATCATGCGGAACATAGCATCTGTATCGGGAATTTCTGTAATCTCCTCTAATCCTCCATAATATTAAAATTTGATAGTAAATTAAGTGTCACTCTTACGAATACAAAATAGGTTTTACTAGTCACTGAAATGTTGGTTTTGATATTTTATTTAAGCACATCCATAAGTATCAATGTTGTTCAAGTCTTGAGAGGAAGGATACCATGAAGTTCCACAATTGAGGGAGTTGTACTGTAAATCTCTAATATGAGTGGTAATAGGAGAATTTCACAGAACACTTACCAAACGTGTTCATTCACCAGTATTCCAGTACCATATGCACCCTTTGTTTGAATTAAAATTGATTTAAAAAAATTTATATATAAAGAAACAATGCCAACTTAAACTTTTTCCAATTAGATTTTTCTTAAAAGCCTTTGTGGATCACCTTAGTTTGGGCAAGTTCTCATCACAACAGACATTCAATATACTGTACAGATACATTCTGTAAGTTACCATTGCATTGGATTTGTAATAAAAGGTGAACGTGCCCTGCCAAATGGTATTGGCAAAGAAAAATTGGTTTGATGCAAGGAATGATGAAAGAAAATAAATATATTAAAGGACATTCAAATGTTAACATACAAATATGTTGACGGATGCTGAGTTCATTAAGCTTTGCTAGATCAAAATAGCCACAGTATTATTGGACAGCATCATACAGGGAGATAACAGGCTTTAGTTTAGCAGCAAATGTTGAGTTTTGAATTTACACATGGACAAGAAAAATAGAGAAATATCAGCGATACAATAAGAAGCCCTAACCCTTCAAAACAAAATATGCAGATCCATTCCTATTAACTGTGTAATAAAACGTGTTTCATTTGCACACATGCTGAATGTTTCAATGCCCTTTATAGTGGTTAAGATGCAAAGTGCATGTTTACCATAAAGTAATACCCTAGGATATACTACAGTGTGAAATGAATACAGTTCCTAACTTCCAGAGTGTTTCCTTCAAAACGACTCTATTTTCACACCAATATGACATTGGGTAAATTATAGTATTTACAGAACAAAATTACCTATTAAGTAAACCACAGAAACGGTACGGGAACAGGAACAATGCGTTCATACTGAGTATAGGGGGTAGGGCAGTCTAGTGCTCTGGGTGTTTGATTCCCAGCCGGAAGGTTCTGGGTTCGAGCCCCGGAGCTGGACTACCTGCAAGCATCCTTGGGCAAGATGTCTAACCCCAATTGCTCCCAGTGGTTAGGTGCTCCTTGCATGGCTTGCACTGCCATCGGTTTGTGAATGTCCAACTATATGACAAAACTGTACTACATGTAAGTCGCTTTGGATAAAAGCGCCTGCCAAATGCTGTAAATGAGTATAAAGGACATGCTGTTGCTTTTATAGCACCACCTGGCACCGGATAAAATAAAGGTCAATTGAAAGTGAGATTATTGCATAGTATGGAAGTCTTAACATTACTAGACACTTTAATTATTTAAACCAACACACCAACCACTCTGTAGAATATTTCAATATGGCATTATACTGTATAAATTCACGGTAATGAGTACAATTGGGTTTCTCTTTCAATCCACTCAATTCAAAATGTGAATCAATATAAGAGCTATCTAGATGCTTCTAAAACTCTGCTATGGTAAAAGGTTGGTAGTTTAAACTGACTCGAATGCAAAGAAGGTCAATTGACTAATAATTTAACTGAATAAGGTTTTCTAAAATAATTTGTCTTTGCACAGCAAACGGCTGGTTAGTTTTTAACAAAAGCTCACTTGAACCTAAATTAACTACAATTAGGGGATAAATAAATGGGATAATGGTTTTATACCTTTTGTCTTTCTACTTCCTATGAGAAAAATAAAGGAAACACCAGCATAAACAGGCTTACAGTGAAGTTATGTTATATACGCCTTTATATAAATATATTAAACAATGAATTCTAAAGCAGCCCATCCTGGTTTTTGTGAATTTTAAATTGTAACAGACATTTTATGCTTTTCATATAGCCTATAATATATAATGTCATGTCATAATTTAGAAAAAGAGAAAGAAAGTTATTCACCAGAAATTATACTTTTACTGCATGTACTTAAGCCTTGGCTAAAGCTGACCATTGGTGGCAAAGCAACAAAAATACTCCAGTGTGCTCTTAACACAGAGGGTTAAGCACAACCAACAGTGGTTAACCTGAGAAATAGTAGTAATAATTGATATTATTGACGATAGATATCAGAATTTGCCTAGCCTGCTTAAATAATGTTTTTAGGTTTAATGCACATGTTTGAACTTTATGCTGGTGCTTCTTTTAATTTGATTTTGTACATATTTAACTCTGCTTGGAAACAAACCACTAACATTCACAAAAAACAATCTGCCAACTGCATTCAAGAGTTAAAATTAGGCTATTTCGTTTTGGATGTGGGGCCCTTAAAACATCCAAAACTGACTTGAATGACCAACTTGTTCCCCTATGGCCAGCACAGAGTCATGACATGGGTCCTATTCAGTCACCAGAGAGTGCCAGCTCACATATTTGAGCTTGTGTTCAAAATAGGAGCAATGACCAAACTGCATTTTAAATGCATATCTGCAAAATAACTAAAACAACAATAATGCCATAAAATAAAAATAAAATTAAATAATATAGTAGGAAAATAAATATTGATATCATTCTAATGAGGCTTTTAAATAGTCATTGTGATACTTGACACTGGAAGCCAGTGTGTATGACGAAAACCCTTTAAATCATTGTACGCTGTTCACCTCCGAAAATGATGCTCGTCAGTCCAAGAAGATGGCTGCTGTCAGTCTCAGGGGTGAACCTGCTAATCAGCAACATACACTACTGTTCCCACTCAGTTAATAACATGAATTCGGATTCCAGCAGACATGGTCCCATGTATATTGTAAAGTTCAACAGTCTTATGCGTTAAGAATGTCTGGAGACAAGATATGCAAAATAATGTTTTCTGGTGGCTGGATTTCGCCACGCCCTGTGAAACTCTTGAGTAGATGGTGACCATATGAATACATTTTGGGTAAGGATCATGGCTTGATCTGCCACCAGAAAAAAGAAAATAATTGCTATAATGTAAACTATTTTGGTATTCCAGGAATAGTATTCAGGGCAGTTATTTGGTCAGTCTAAGGTAACCTCTCAAAGGTTATCATGAACCACCTTCAGTCCTTTATCCTTATGAGCAGTCTTTCAGAGGGCTGGCTATAGCTGTCTCAGATCACTAAGAATACAATACATACATTAAAGGATTATGCTAGTGTCTGAAAATAGAAATGGAACTCATTTCTACAGCACATGCTCACACTTTGAATGGTCTTATCACAGAAATAATTAGATACATCTAACATAAAATTCCATTCCCATCGATGGACAAATGCCTGAAATATGATTTCTTGTTTGTTTTTTTGAAGAGCGGATCAGATCACTTGTGCTGTAGAGGTGTGAACCACTATGGCTGTTTGTGCTTGGCATCACAGGACCTCTATAGGACTCTTCTAGGGGATGAAGAGAGGGGTGAAGTGGACCAATATTTTGGACACAGAGGTGTGGATGCAAAGTGCAAGGGTTGGGTTGCGAGGGGTACAATAATACAATATAACAACAATCAAACCTGTGATATCAACTTGAAATTCTATGGACATTCCCAAGAGCTTCACGTTTGTGTAACTTCCAGTCTATAGGATGGATTTGGTCACCCCTAGGAAACAGAGGAGCTTGCGTTTCTCATGATTCTGAGGAGCGATGTGGAGTTTCTCAATCTGAGTGGGAGTTAGGAGCTGTCACTGGTGGAGCGTTTCTTGCCAAAATTATTGGCAGAATCTCTGTTTCGCAGATTAGACGGGCTCTTGTACACGTGGGGACCCATGGACCAACGCCAGCTCCCACGGCCCTCTGCTCCAGTGGGAGCAGCAGCGGCTGCAGAGGCAGCGATGGACGGGCAGGGCTTGTTCTGCAGCAGCTGGATAAGCATGGTCATTTCTGGGCCGAGTCGCGAAACCATGCTGGTCCTCACACGCTCCACTGTGTCCTCGTCACAATCCATCAGGCTCTGTAGCAGCTTACCGTAGAACCTGGAAAACAATGCACCGCACAGTGTTCTCTCAGTGCTTCTATGTAGCCGCCAGACTGAACGTGGGCCTCCAATTCGTCCAATTGAAAAAGTTATTTGAAAGAATCTTGCTTAAGTTTTCACAAATTTACACTAACGTTGTCTGAGTTCAGTTTTAATAATGAAGTGTATCGAAGGGACCTTCTGTTACTTTTGTGTAAATGCTGTGTTTCAATTAGCCACCCACCAAGCATATACTGTACGACAGTTTTAGCGAGCGCACACATACAGTACTTTGCAATAGAAGTGGATCATAGCTGTGTTGACATCAACACTAACCCATTTAAAAAATCCCAGGCAAAGAAACAGGAATATACGTTTACATCTATGTCAATCAGGAAAATTAGGGTTGGCAAAAAGATGGCAGTGGCAGTCACTATCATCTATACTGCAGATAGTCCTGAATTATCATGCAAGCTCCTGGAAGTATAATCAGTACAAAACCATTTATTTCAACTTTGTATTATTGTATTTTAAATAGTTTCATCCCTTTATTTACCAATTACTTATTTTGCATTTTCCTCTGGATTTGATCACTTGAGTTATCCTTGGGTGTTTTGAAAGAAGATGTAAACAACAAAAAACTACTTTCACTACTAAACTACTACTATTATTAAGGCTTGTATGCCAGTCTGTGTGTGTGTAGCAAGTATACATGCATGTGCATGCATAGTGTGAATAAATTCAATCCAGTCTTTAAGATAATTGAACAATAGTAAGTAAATTAGCTTCCAGCTGTATGCAGGCCACACCTATACGTCTCACCCTCCGTTCAGGATGGTGGAATGGTTTCTACACATTCATAGAACGTGAACGGCAGTGGATGAATGCCAGGTTACAAAACAGGGAGGAGTTGGAGCATTCACATGGCTAACTACAACAAAGGGATCATAGGTGTTTTACTGCTGTAGATTGCTGTGTTCCAGCTGTTCAGATGCAAAACGATGACAGACCACCTCTGGTGGTAGTGCACTCAACCTCTTCTACTTGAAGGATATATGTACACAATGGTTGTGTGAACATATTCTGATTTTATATTTTAGTAATTTCATATCAGAATGAGACAGCAGACAGATGGTAATGAAAGTGACATTTGGGCCCAATTCCATTTCTATTTTGTACCCCTAGCCCTTGACCCTACCCCTACCCCTTGCCCCTTGAAACGGAGTAAAGGGGCATGGGCTGAAATCATCCCCTACGAAATGGGATAACACTTTGAATGTCATCAGTAGTTAATTGCGTAACCAGACGCGGCAGAGTTTGTAGTACTGGCTTTTATGTTTCCATAATGCCATTGTCAGCTGTGATGATCTCTCTTGCATGGGCTATATGCATCTTTTTGCAGATGTCTGCCACAAATCGGAGAAATGTACCAAGGTTACTGTATATCACAATGACAGAACGCCATAGACTGAAAAGAGATTACCAGTACTGTACTATGCTGTACCGGTAGTACTAGGTAGTGCGTCAATGTGAAGTTCACAACTTCACATTGATGCATCAATCTAATCGAAAAATGGGCAAATGCAGCATTGCCTTTCACAAATCAGCTAAATCGATCAACGATTACGATGTACGATTTGGCTGCTACCGGCCATAGAACTCTATATATTAACCGGCACATTGGTAGTAGGCTTTAATACTAGCGATTTTTTTTTTTTACTTGTTTTGAGGAAAAACTACCATAATACATTGAAATTACATTAAACTAAGACAATACAATGATTTTTGTAATTGTTTTAACTTTAAAAACTGAGAAAATAAACAATTGCATGTTAATTGAGCATCCATTATGCCGGTAGTTACAAAGCATTGTGGGAAATCTTTCAAAACACTCCATTTGGAGCCTCTGAAAACACTTAATTTGAAGGGCTATATAGCCCTAACACTTCGCCCTAGCCCTCCATCCCAAACAGAATTGGGACGCCCTACCCCTAAACATGAACGCGCAAAATGGAGGAATAGGGCCAAGTGGTAGGGGCAAGGGGTGAAATGTGATTGGGCCTTGGTATTGGTACTAAATAACAGATATTCACAAATAGCCTAATAGTGAAACACCGACAGGTTCCAAATATGCCGTTACACTTCCTACATGTCATTGAGCAACACTTGCCACGCCCATTAAATGCAGTAAACATCTTTGAAAGTACAGTAGTTCAAGAACGTTTTGAACATTTTCAACGCTACATGCCGTCCACTGCACATGTCCCTAAGTCATGTGTGATGTCAGCATGCAAGTCCATGGGCAGGCTTTAGTTCTACCTATACCCTCTGGGGGACCAACCAATGTTATGTTTCACATTCAATTTGGCATTACTCTTACATCTACTCTTGTTTTAGATAATTTTCCAGGAAATTACACACCTAACACCAGATTATGTAAAGGCTTTATTGAAAGTACACTAGTCAACATTTTCTGGTATGCCCGACACAGAATATTGAGATAATATTTATTTTGGTACGTCTAATGTTTTAAACAGAATGCACCATGTCTGCTTTCTGTTTAATGTTTGAAAATAAACCATTTTAGCATAGAAGTAATTGAAATTGATTAAATCACATAGGCAAATTGGTGTATGGTGTAAAAGTTTATGTGACCTCTAGAATTCACACTTGAAAACACTTGATTTGCTTAACAGCTCACCTATTGGGGAAATGACTTGGTAGCTGTGCCACTTCACCAATAGCATCTGGATTAGAGCGGGCAACTGTGCAGATATCCAGCTTGCTATAGCATTCCTCCTGGACCTCCGAAATCATTCTTTGGAAGGTGGAGCACCGACGGATGGTTGAGAATGCCTTCATGGTGATGCCATTAGCAATGCACTTTAGGCTCTCTTTCACAAATGCTTTACCCTATGGAAAAATAAAACAGCGTTTTCCCATAGTCTTGAAATGACATTACATAAGTGTACAGTACATATGTGTTATCTACTATAGTAGAAGATAACACACAATGTAATGTAGTGTGTTAGGAGGACTGTACCTGAGTGTCAAATTTAGCAGCACTGTATAGGAAGGACTTGCAGATATCATGCATGCCATCTGTGTCACACGTTGAGTTCTCCAGGCAGGCAAAGGCTCCGCAGCCAACTTGGAGGGCACTGTTGAGACATCGTGCCACATCTGCTGTGGGCACGGAGAATGAACTGTCAGCAGGGGAGCCAACTGTGGGTTCACTTGGAATCATTGGGCACTTATTAAGCTCATTCCACAAGTGTTGCCATGGTTTCCACTAAACAATGGGGCCATCAAATTAGACTTTTAATCCTATGATTCACTAAAGAGTCATACAGGAATAGTAATTTGACCTGTTAGAAACATAACTGTAACTTAAGTTACATTTAAGACAGAAAAGTTAGTCATTAGATCAATTACAGGTTCCCCTATTCCGCTAGGACTATTTTGAGCTGATATCAGGTACACAGCACTATGCAATCAAAAACAGTAGTTTGCATTGATGCATTACTTTTTACACACACAATGAAAACAGTTTTTGAAGTATAAAAGATTGAAAGTAATTTCATGATGATCTAGAAGCTTCCCTACAGCTGGATATTATTTCTTTAGATTACAATGTCCCTGGCATTGGTCTGCTTCTCATATATAGATAGACAATACCCACCACACAAAACACAATTGCAAAATCCTGTCATATTCAATTTGGTGGCATCACATGACTAAAATACTGGTTGTTGGGCAGACATGCATGCAGTAGAAAATACATCAAGAAGATCACTGCAACATCAACCACAGCATGGAACACAGAGTATTGGCCTGTCAAAACTAATCTGGACAAGAGGCCATTGTGTTGAAATTATGTGCAACCAATATACGTTGTTATAGCCTACATTATCAAAGATTTAAACATTATCTTAAAAACAGTCTTACAGAATATATGCCTGGACTGTTTTCAAAGAGTTGGGAACTATTTTGGAACCGGCCTGTGATAAATGCTTTGTCTTATTCATGTAATATTGTCGAATAGACTAAACCAAGGCTATTGGCATAGCCTAATGGGGGCCCGTGTGCACTTGTGCTCCAAGACTCACTACATCGGAAGAAAAGGAGAGTAAGAAGACATAGCCTATTACTACACTGTTACTTATAGGCAACACAGAAAGGATATTGGGTATTCTTTCTGAAGAACACAAATGAGCCTGAATTGATGGACATATGCAGCGAAAAGAAACCAGAAAGAGCTCTACCGGCTTCCAACACAGCCGGCAGGCTACGCGCAGGTGTCACTACATATCTCGTGCTCATCTGTTGCCGGTGAAATGCCGGTAAAGCATAGGCGTCCGCGCTAAACCCATAGCCGAAGAAAAAATGCTGTAAGAATAGGCCTACGGAAAAATGTATATCAAAAGAGTAATGATACAGTATGGCGGTTAACTGTATAAATGCGTGTGAAAACCTGCGCACCCTTACAGATAAAGATGAAGAATGTTACTTACAAGGGCTGTTGGCAGAAAAGCGTGCTCTTCTGGGTGAATAAGATTCGTTCTGATCCAGTTCATATGCAGATGCATTCAGCACCATCAGAAGAAAAAGTCCGGTCCTCAAAGTCATCGTCCTCTTAACACAAATATAACTAAATGCAGGCCTTAAGATGAATTGATTATTCATAAGAATAATTCCCCAAGGCGTGTCATACGCCGTAGTAAAATATATGTAAGCTACAACTGGTAGACTACAATGTATCTGCATGACAGATGCAGCGATGTTAACTCCGCATGGGTTTATATGAACAGTTTGAGCCAATCAGAATATAGAGACCAGTAAGACTTCCCACCACTAATTGGAAAAATCCACAGGCTTTATTTTATATCCTAATATATAAAGTGTACATTATTTTCTTTCTTTATTTCCATCCATTTCCATATTTACACTCCATATACTATTTATTCTTACAATGCAGTGTATTTAAAAGGTAGGTTAAGCCATTCTCGAAAAACGCAAAATTGTAACTTAAATAATAACAAAACAAATTATCCCTTCAATGCCATAGGGTGCTCCTTCAGAAGCTCCGCCCACACATTTGAAACGCATTGTGAAGGCTTAGGATATTGTTGTTATGTGTGGTCTGTACGAATTTGTTTGTGTTCCTATTTACAGAGGCAGGGCTGTGTTTATATACCACATAATTATTTCAGCACACACAGAGAACCTTAAGCCAGTGGACTGCAAGGCGATATTTGGTATGTTTGACAAAAAGTGCAGTGGCGTCTTTAGGAGATTATGTTTGGTGAAGTACATTTCTGTATATATATATATATATATATATATATATATATATATATATATAGAGAGAGAGAGAGAGAGAGAGAGAGAGAGATAAATGCACCATACAT
>JAODUG010059915.1:0-14565 GCA_027564795.1 Aphredoderus sayanus
GGTTCCTTGCTGGAGCTGCTGCCCCCGCGACCCGACCTCGGATAAGCGGTTGAGGATGGATGGATGGATGGATAGATTTGAACTTAACAGGTTGGGGCGTGGGGCGTCCCTGCCTCGCGGTGGCTGTGGGGGTTTCTCAGCCGCCAGTGGCCCCTGTTGGAAGAAAATCTGAATTTGGCTTTCTATTACAATGACTGACCAATCACCTGACCTGACCTTACTCGCGATGCTATAATCTAAACGGCCTTGATGCATGGATGGGCTGCTGAGAGACAACCAAGTAAATTAAACAGCTTTACTAGAATTTGTTACAGATGTGTGACATGCAACACAAAATAAAAGTGCACAAAAGTGTTTGTACATCAAAGACAGAAAACAATTCTGCATGAATATTACATTTCAACATTCAAAGTCAGAATGCCAATGTACCATATTTATAATTTCACACTATTCAGGGCAAAACAAATGTATCTCTGACTGACAATGGCATTCACTATAAAACCTGTATAAATATAGCAATACATTGACTTTTTTTTTACCTTTCACAGTTTTCTTTCCCCAATTTTTCAATTTCAATGCTTTAGTAATTGCAGATACAGTATGTGTGAAAGCCTCATTTGAACAGTTTGCCCTAAGGCTCTTCTCCCCACTAAATCTTTTCCCCAGTATTTTGCACCCATTTTTGAGAAAGGAATATGCACATCTTAAATGAACAGTGTAACTGAAAACCTTTTAAGGATTTTTATAAAGCCATAGAAATCCTGTCTTGAGGCCTATTTTATGTTTTTTGATGTGTAAAATACCACTTAAAGCCATTTTGCCTTTCCCTGGTTCATTGTGTGGTGGAAAATAACTAGTATGTTGTGCTAAAATAAATATACATTGAGTTTGTCTCAATTCAACCTGTGCTTATTGGACACAATTGGGCATGGCCATAACTCAGGGCTTGAGCCATTAATAGACACTTTGACCAGGAGTCTCGGCTCTTACTAATTATTACACCACTCATGCCTGGATAGAGCAGGAAAAACTAGCCTGTGAGAAAACACATCCATATGTTCCTATCACATTGGCCTTTACTGTAGAAGGTGAGTCAGTCCGCAGAGCTTCCACAGTGGGCTGTTATTCATCACAGATAAGATGCTCTAACCTGTGCATCTCTAACCCAGCCTCTCCCTCAAGAAATGAGTCCATATATCCTCAGTCGACGTTTATAGTGGGAGGGCAATATATGTGCTGCTGGACTGTCAAACAACCCTTTGCCCAAACTATGCCTTCTGCTTTCTCTCTCTCTCTCTCTCTCTCTCTCTCTCTCTCTCTCTCTCTCACACACACACACACACACACACACGCACATTCATTCATCAAAGGAGCGTTAAATGATCAGAGGACAGCTGTAGGTCACAAGAACTGCTGCTTGGGAACATGGGCCATTGCAAACCGTATCAAGTAATCTTCAGTTTATTATTCATCATTGGCCAGAAAAAAGGAGAGTGAAAAAAGAAAAAGGAAAAATTGCGGTCATTGACTATATGGCACATTTGTTCACATCATCTAAATTGTCCTCTCTGGCCCTCTTAAAATGACATAGTACAGTGCATATCACTGCTGTATTATATGCATAATCTGCATTATTCCAGGCTAATAATGTCAATGATTGTGTCCCAAAAATATATTTTTTAGATAGATAAATATATTTTAATAACAAATGGAAACCATGACATTATCTCCCTCATTCTTTTCAGTGGTTTTTGTTTGGTTTATGTTGCCCAACAACTAACTTCAAAATTTTGTCTTTTTGTTTGACCAAACAAGAAGAACAGTAAAACAATTGTTTAAAAGTACAATCAGGACAAGTCAAATTCATTTTGTTTCCATACCTATCACACATTATGTTTGCATACACTACTACATACATATTGAAATATTATGTCAACTGAAATATACAGATTTATAATACTTGCTCAACTGAACTTATCACCTCATTACTGGAAATCCCAATAACCATAGTAAGATGAAATGGGAACCTGTGGGAGCTGCCCCATACGTTATAAAAGATAAAAACCCATAAAAAGGGTATTTCCTGAACTATACCTACCCAACTGTAATTACAATTGTGTGATTGACAGCAACTCAGACATGCACTGCACTTAAAAGTTGCTGAATTGTTGCAAATGTCAAACCATCTGAATGCCATGTACTTGTACTTGCCATGAAATATTGTATTTCTGCCAAATACATTCTGTTATAATTGTTCTTAATTGCTTTATTGCTTAGGCAATAGAACATTGACTAGAGAGACCTATTGCACATGCTCAGATGATAATATAAAACCACCACATCTCTATAACTATTCAGGAAAGACTAACGGGCAAAGTGGTATAGAATGAAGCTGCTATTTTAAGATGATGAAAATATTGGCAGAGATCTTTGTCAACAATATAGCAAAAGAGACCAGCTGCTCCCAGGTGTTCTTTGCTGTCAGCTGCATAAATGTGATGTTACCGTTGGTACAAAATGGTGACCTTTACAAAATGTAGCTGAACTTTACTTTGTACACCTCTATTAAAACCTGGCAATCACAGAGAGAGGTACTCATGCATGGGTTAAACATGCCTGTAGCATGTGCACACACACACACACACACACACACAAATATACTCTTTGCCTGAAATAGAATTAGCAGATTTGGCTAGGGCAGGTAAATGCCTCTAGTAGCTGATGTGTCTAGGGCAGGTAAATACCGCTAGCAGAGTTCATTAACAGGGGCCAAGGTAGTTAGAGGGATAATGCAAATCTGCCTCTAGGGAATGGTTTTTATTATTCTCATGGCTTTTACCTTGTATTCTGTTGTTTCCTATTTATTTTTGTTTAATTTCATTTGTTCCCTTCATCCTTTGTTTTTCAAATGTTTTTAACTGTAAAGCACGTTAAGTTGCACATTGTTTATGAAAGGCGCTATACAAATAAAGTTTATTATTATTTATTTATTATTTATTAATATTATTATTAAAGCTTAATTTTTAAGGTAATTTCTGTGCAGGCATGTCATCTGAGTAAAATTATACAAAACATCATAAGCTTCTTAAAAAGGTATTATATTCTAAAAGGCATTTTAGTAGGCATTGTACATTCCAGAATGTCGGTCACACCATTGATGAACATAATGAAATTAACAAAGGCACAGAATTAAACAAATGCCACATAACATTCTATTTTAGAATAGAAAATCAGGTAATCCATAGTCAAACTCTAACTGTTCACAGCTCTCCTTAGGTACAATATCTTACTATGTTAGTTATGTATACATAACACACATTATAACATAAAATGACCGCTTCTTCACTGACTGGTGACTGCTAGCCTCAGACTCATAATGGACTGTAGAGCTCAATGGCGACTGAAAAAAGGATTTTATTTTGGTGCATTAGGTACCATAAACAAGGCATTATTTTGTGCCAAAGAATCAGTGCGAGGAGTTATTTTCAGGTGCTTATCAAAAATGCAGTGCTTTAACTTTTCAGAGGTCAAATTGCACTTTAGTTGTCTTTGTATAGAGTGAGGACTGCCAGCAAGTGGAGACAATCTGTCCTCTGAGACAGTCAGGATAAAGGACCCTTTACTCTAAGAACCAGACTTGTCCTTGACAGACAAAAGACACACACACTCAAGAACCTTGCCTGTCGTTGCCAAGTTTCACTCAGAGAAGCTATGCCGCAAGACAGAAAACGTTTAATAAGCAGACACACACACACACACACACACACACATGCACACACATAATGTTATATATTCACATTAATGACACATTTGCGTTTATTCAATGTTCTACGGGCAGTTTGAATATTTGTATTTCAAAACCAGTTTTGGGCGGATAGACACCTAAAATAGCAGAATGAGTGTGTTGTGTCCTTTCACCATTCCTCATTTAACATGTATTCTTTTTAGCAGAACTTTCAAAAATGCATATTGTTTGGATACAAACCTGACAAACACAACAGGCCTACGCTCTCATGCACACATGCACCCACGTGTGTTTGTGAGTACAAGCAAGGGAGCCATATTTGCATCAAAACAATACAATAAATACACACTCCACCTTTAAGACTCACCATTATAACAAGGAGGCCTGTTTATTATTCTTGTAGTTCATAATTCAAGTAGTCCATTCTGTGCCTATAAATTCCCTCTCCTTTTGTTCTCTCGGTCCCTCTCCCTGTTTCCTCCATATAAATGTCCATTTTTAAAGGATCCTACAGGACTTGTTAAGGTGGCAAGCCATTATGCAAGCTCATTTACTATATAGGCTCCTGCACCACACACACACACACACACACATACACACAGACACACACACACACACACACACACACACACACACACACACACACACACACAAACACAGTGTCTTAAGGGAAGTGTTAAGATTGAGTTATAGCTTATAGCACTCATTAGGCCAGTTGTGCATGGAATAATTCTAGCACGTTAGTTTCATTATTCTTGACCCATTCGTTCATTTCATTCTTCTTGACCATTTAGTCAGCTGTGATACACAAACTCAGCTGTAAAACGGTAAAACCAAAAGGTCATGTATTGATTTTTAGCGTGAAATATTTGAAGTGCTTTATGGTGAACATTTGAAGGTCAAAGGAACACCCAGGTGAGACATATGAAGTTCACAACTGACAACTTAAAACTTAAAACACAAACATAACATTGTTTGTCATGTCCAGTACATTGATTTTCTTAAACGAAATACATTTTTGTGCAGCACTGAAATGCATTGAATGAAACACCACCGTTTACACTTCAATGACTGTATGGATTGCCTTGAAAGTTGTAATGCGTATGTAAGACATACACATGACAAGTGTGACTAACTTGCACAGATTCTATCTGTGATTCAGTCCATCTTTCTTCACGCCTTATTGAAAGGTGAATGGGTTGGGTTAGGGTTAGGTAGGGTTAGGCACGCCCCTATTCAGTGACCAATCAGAGAATATACCTTGGGCTATATAAACACACACACACACACACACACACACACACACACACACACACACACAGACTACTGCTAAAAACATTTTCTACACATTTTTAAGACCTTAAGGTCCAATGAAATTATGTATTATGTTACGTAAAAGAGACGTTCCTCAGTTATTGGGTCTGGAAATCCAATCCCTGCACTCTTCTCTACTCCATCCCAGGCTAACACTTCTCTCCCCCACATCCACATGCACAGTGAGCTTGGACAGAAAGTTGTACTCAGTCATGGAGTATACCTGTGCAGACCACAAATGCAACTATATACAAATGCAAATACTTTCGATGGGCAGATAATAATTTATGACTGGTGTGCTGTGTTGGCTGTAAGGCTGCTTATAAAAACCTTTTATGCATCCTTGGCACACTGGCAACCTTACTGGGCCTAGACTTTATGAAGACAAACAGAGAGAGAAACAGAGATAGAGAGAGAAAGATGGAGTGAGAGAGAGAGTAAGAAAGGGAGAGAGAGAGAGAGAGAGAGAGAGAGAGAGAGAGAGAGAGAGAACGTGTGTGCATACAAGTGTGTGTGCTGTGTGCAAGAATAGAGCAAGCAGGAAATAGAAAATCAGAGAGATAGGATAACACAAAAATAATCGTGTTTATTGCTATGCAAAAACACAACCAATGTGCTTACATGTACACATATCTGCTCTGAACTGTGGAAGTGTCATGATGCAAGTGATATGTACTCTAGTTCCTTCAGATTAATAATTTTTGATGTATAAAATAAGAGAACTTCATTCAAACACACACACACACACACACACACACACACACACACACACACACACACACATGCACACCTACAGTACACACACACAGTGGTGAATATGTATGAGGGCTGATGGTTTATAGTGGGAAGATACACTGTTTCCAACCCCCTTTGATGTGTATGCCTGCATATAGCTCCAAACACACACACACACACACACACACACACACACACGCACACACACACACATGCACACATACGCAGGCACTCATGCACATGCACTTGCCACACACACACACACACACACACAGTCCCTTTGAACACTATCCAAGATGGTGGGTCAGCAGCTCAGTGTCCAAACAGGACAGAAAATGATGGAGCCAGTTCACGAATTAAATGGAAAATGGAGATGAGAGGACAGCAGCGCATAACAGCGCAGGAGAATGTGACATCTATCGGACCTTATTTCTATACTATTACTAGATTCTTTATCGCGAACGCGATACGTCTGTTTCGTGCGTGTCTGCTGCGCTTAATGGTTGCGCACATGCGCTAAATGTTTTCACCATAAACGGTCAGACGCGCAAGTGTCTGTCAGCTGAACGGGGTCTCTCGTCGTTGACCTTACAGGGTCTGCCAGCGCGCAAGCCTCTGTTCTTCTACATCACCCTGACGCCTATCTACTAGTACTAGTAGAGCGCGATTTCGAATGCACGTGCGCGCGCGTCTGCTGCTGTCTCTATTTAAACATCATACAGACTCACAAATGGCCTTCCTGCCAACTGAGATGAGAGCGTCCTGTTCAGAAAGACTCTCGCACTCCCACACTCGGTCTGCTTGTCTCCATCCGAATCTTTATTCTGCAGCGGTACCCCATGGGATATCATTAGTGCTATTACTCTTTTGAGATCAATTGTGCAAATGTTGGTATGTGTCTTTGCGCGGGCTTGCGCGCGCGTATCATCGCCGTGATAAAGGTGCCCTGACACTGCAAGACCTAATCTACCCTGAAGGCTTAAAAATAATTGCAGTGTAAGAATAATTACAGCCACTGCTTTCAAGTGTTCCCTGGCACATTGCATTTCCTTTGTGCCGTCCCCCTGCACTCATGCAACTTGTTAGCTCGCTCTCGTGTTTGTGTGTGTGTGTGTGTGTGTGTGTGTGTGTGTGTTGTCGGACACATAAAGGCAGAGCGGTACTAAATTAGTGAACGTGTCCTTAAGGGTTAAGCGTAATTATGCCCCTTGTTTTCATGTTTTCTCTTGCAGCGGCTATAGTCTTGACACGTTCTATCAAAGCCCCCCCACCTTCCCTCTTGAGAGCTGTGCACTCAAACACACTGACACTGATTAGCACACAGGAATGCACATGCACGCACCTGCATAAGGCCCACAGTGGTGACGTGCGTTTTGTTTGTGTAATTATTCATTTACTTTTATTCATACCATTGCTGTGACAGGATCATACACATTATTTTACCATGTGACAAGGTCTGTGAGCCATAGCTCATGGAAGTGGAAGTCATGTTGAAGTCATGTGACGTCCTAACTGTGCTTGTGATGTCACTGCCTATATATAGCCCGTTACTGTTACAAGGGTGACTGACTGACCAATACCATGGTAATATAAATCTATTTAAGCTGTTATAATAGTTTTCACTTTCATTTTGATATTTTTTGATATTCTCTGTTTGCCTGTCTTTTTCTCTTTTGTTTTTGTTTCTGTTGACCTCTCTCTGATGCTTTTCAGTGTTTGTGTCTTCATGGCTGTGTTTTGGTATAGCCTGTTGTAACCAGGCCCGTAATTAACTTTGTGAAGTAAGGTGTTGTAAATTCTCTATTGGTGATTGTTTACAGTGTTTGCATCCTAATGGATGTAGACCACTGGTTCATTTGGAAACTATAGCATCTTTAACTAATCTTTGTTACGACAACTGTTTGTATCTCTTTCACTAGCAAACAAACACTTCACTTCAACATCATTCCACTTAGCCACCTCACTGGCCACTGATTGGTCAGCCATCCAGAGTGGCACGTGGATGGCTGACCAATCAATGACCAGGTTTCCATACTAGAATCAGACTAGAATCTCAGAGAAAATTTAGCTGAGAGCAATGGTCGGGCGGAGCAAGGCTAGCATTCTAGGTACAGGGAGACTATTTATGACACTATATTCTGCCAGTTTGACACATGACATCATTCAATCACAGTTAATCAAATCAGTCTGTAGTGAAACACAATACAGCGCTTGCAGCATTCTCATATGTTCTGAGTCAATAAGGTCACATGCGCGCACACACACACACACACACACACACACACACAGTAACAGTAACAGAGATTTTAGACCACACATTATAGCTCTAAAAGGATAGGCTACACCACTGTGGCTAACGTAGTTACAGTACTTGTGTTGGGTTGGGAGAACACATGGTGAGGATTTAAAACAAGGTCCATTATCATCCTGGTTCTTTTGGTCATTAGTTTATGTAAATATAATAATACTTAGAGGACCTCGAGAGGGAAATCATCTTTTGGTCCCTTTCAAAAAAGGTCAAAGTGCTAAAGGTTAAAGGATATTAAGAGAGCACTCCTGTTAGCAGTTATATATGACTTTGATTCTATTCTATCCTTAAAGACAAGGGATAGGGGAATGATTTCTGGGAAATACATATTCTTTTCTCCCTCTGCCTACCACCACCCCTTCTCTTTCTATAATTCCTAATTACTCAATTGTGAATTCACTTTGATGTCTGCCAGCTACAGTATATACCATAACCAAACATTACTGGATTTATATACAATATATCCTCTCATTTTTCCGAACAGACACTATTCTAAAAATGCAAATGTAATTATTTTGTGGATGTTTTATTTATTTAATCACATAAGCACATAGATGCGATTTCTAGGTCTTTTATGAGACAATGCGCAGGAATAAGTATATACCATGCTTCTGTGAGGTGTGTGTGTGTGTGTGTGTGTGTGTGCGCTCGCGCACGTGTGCACGTATACAGTATGCTTGTGTGTGCATGTATAACACAGGCAGTTAATCAGACCATGTCTACTGGCAGGACATCAGGTCACCCATGGAGCGTTTAGGCAAACAGCCAGTGCGTAAGAGTCATTGGAATGCTCTTTCTGCTGGCTACTGTATATCTTTAGGTGCATAAATGTGCCCAGTTCTGTCACCAACTGGAATCCAGAAAAAAATATATCACACCACAGAACAAAGTATAGATTGAACATTTAATTCATTTCGTTTTCATAGTGTATAATTGTCCATTATTATGGTCACAAAGGGTAGTAATAACCAACGAGTCTCCAGAAAAGCCATTGGTAGGGAGCATATTATATCCTGGTTATATGCAGTGAACGTTTGCCCAATCGCAGACCTTCGATTTGCATTTAGACTAATGAAGGTGCGGGTTTTATAGTTCCTCCCAACTGGATTCTGTAGTAATTTTCGGTCAAACATGAGTTACTATGCGTGTATACGCCATATCAACCTACCAAAACGGAACTTTGGAAAATCCATACGAAATCGCATAGTGATAGGGCTATATTTATACTATATATTGGCGCTTACTTCAGCGCTCTAGGATATAAAGTTATATGGCAGTTTCAATCGCATATTATTTCATCACTTCAAAACTTTTCTTTCTGGATGGCACTGTACAACCAGGCAATGCCACTTTATAAATGGGAAAGCTAAAAGCTAAAAGACCTAAATTACTGTCTCTAGTGCTTAAAGTGCTATGCAAGCCACTCTCCTCCACCAGAACAGCTGGCTGGCGGTCTCTTCAACTCAGCTGAGAGGCGATGGATGGGGAGAGTGAGGCAGAAAAAGAAAAAGAGAGAGAGAGAGACGTCCGTGGTATTGAAGCTTCGTACGGAATGCTAGCGAATTAATCACCGCCAGTTCCACGGGTGAGAGAGGGAGGGAGAGAGACAGAGAGAGAGACAGGGGTAGAGAGAGCGGGAGATAGAGAGAGAGAGAGAGAGAGAGAGAGAGAGAGGGAGAGGAGCAGCGCCTGACGCAGTGTGAGAAGCATAAGCAGCGAGGAGACGGAGGAGGAAGGAGACGAGGCTACAGGCAACACACATCAGCACCGTTTTCCATCCCAAGCCTGACACCTTATAGCCGTAGTATAGACTGTCGTTAATGTTGCCTTAGGCGGGCTCCCGTTGACACCGCGGAAACACAGGAGCGAGCGAGGTGGAACCAAAGACGGACGGAGACAGACTCAAACGTCCCTATCACGATAGACACAGCGATAAGAGAGCCTACATTGGGTCTTCCACGTTGTCAGCTGGCACAGGTAGGCGAGGGACGACTGATGACCTCTTCAATCCATTACTTCGTGTGCATGATGACATGCTGGAATCGAACTGCGCAGACAACTTTGACACATAGCAACAGCATTGGTTCTGAAATCTCCTATACAGAACCTCTTCGGGAGCAGGCTCGTGTGTCTGTGCGTGTGCGTGTGCGTGTGTGTGTGTGTGTGTGTGTGTGTGTGTGTGTGAGAGAGAGAGAGAGAGAGAGAGAGAGAGAGAGTGCGTGACGAATCAGGGAATTTTTAAGAAGGCTTTTCAGAGTCAGTCGAAGCTCCATCGTTCTGTTCTAGCGGATGGAAACGGATGTCTATTGATAACGCAGACACAGATATAATCAGATTTATAGGCTCGTCGACAATAGTAGACAACAGGAACAGCATTTGCTTTCCTCGGGGAATGTATGTCCAAGAGCATAGCGATACTATAGGCCAACCCAAGTTTCTTATAGCAGAGCAGCAGTGACACATTTAATTAAGTGGGTTAGTAAGGTGCACGTCATGTTTAGCCTGCACATTCGGTCTATTGAATGAGTTAAACGGTTTTAACTGGTCCAGCCTTGTGGGAAGATCTGATCGGCAGTGATGAACTGAGAGACCAGTGTGGATCAGCTTGCATTCACCTTCCGCAGTCTTCAGCCAGAATCAGGACCTTGGACAGCTCCCCCAACTAAATATTCCTTAAGGTTTTAGTTAGGACTACAATTGCTGCCTATTCAACTGTTTTCTGAGAAGATAGCTGAAAATATGGTTGGAGCACAACCTTAGATGCGATAAGATGTAATGTATATAAGTCAGAGAAATGTAGGCTATACAAAAATGTAAAAGAATGTAAAAAGGTTGAATTAATTTTGAACAGCATGCTGCACTGGAATTACAGGGTGATTTGAATGTATTATTTGTATATTAACCTTAAGGTGCTGGATAGCAATACTAATGATAACACCATGTACCACGTAACTATAGCTAATGTCCTACCAGTGCTCCTCATACAAAAATTGGGCAACGCTGTTCTGATACAAGTTTCTGATACAATTTGCTGTTCCACTGAGTAGTATACGTGCTTTTTGTAAATCACACTGTAACACAACAACAACACAAAGCCATATCTTTGAGAAGACAATGCGGAGGTCAGGTGCCATGAAAGTGGAGCCGGGTCTCTGGGTGGGCGAGGAGCAGTGGTTGGTTAGGCAGTACATCGAGTGTGTGCGAGCCCTGTGTGCAGCACTGCCTGCCGCCCTGCTCTGCGTCTTGAAACGGATGTTTTTGCCACAGCGTCCCACAGGGCATGGGCTACTAACAGAGTTTTTCCACTGACTGACTCTAATTGTTGGGCGGGCGCCAGTGACATAGTATCAGAGGCAAGAAAGAGAGAGAGATAGGAAAGAAGAGTTAAGAGAGAGAGAGAGAGAGAAACAGAAACAGAGAGAGAGATAAGAGAAAGATAAGAGAGAGAGAGAGAGAGAGAGAGAGAGAGAAACAGAAACAGAGAGAGATAAGAGAAAGATAAGAGGGAGAGAGAGAGAGAGAGAGAGAACAACGAAGAGACATCATGTAGTTCCAGTAAAGGCCAAGCAGATCCTGTGACTCATTTGAAGGCATTCATTTATTATATGTATGTATTGTGTGGCAGTGGTGCTCAGTCTTATTGAATTATGCATTTTCTTACATCCTGTCTGCATAAAGGGCCCCTCTCTGTCATTTCCCTCCATTCCACATGTAAGCACTTTAGCCATTGTATCTATACTGTAACAGGTGGTAAAATGGTACATTTGCTTACTAGTTCAAAGAGAAACCAAACACTGAAAGCAACAACTTTAATGGGAAGGTTGGAAACATATTGATGGTGCATTAGGGTAGAGTGATGTCACTTGCCATACATTACACACATGGAGAGTGAATGGTAGTAACGAGAAAAGAATAAGATGGGTTTAAACTGTAGGTGGTGCTGTCCCTACTGTGTGATTTCAGTGTGCTTACACTTTACAGTAAACAGGCCGTTTTGATTTGCAGCCCTTAGCGACATCCCTCTGGGTGTCATCAGCATTTGCCTGCATGCCCCAAGGTCGCATAACCCTTCCCATCAATGTTGGTTGTTGGTTGTTGGTTGGAGGTGGGGGGGGGAGGCTTGTTTGCCCGAGCAATTTAGAAGGGGAGTTTCTTTCCTGTCTCCACCGTCCATATATCCATCTCTTGGATATGGCCAATCAGCCAGCAACCAATCAAGCTGTGGCCAATTGTGTCCAAACAAGCAACAACCAATCAGAGATGTGGCCAATAAGAACGGTTTATGGTTTAAATGCAAAAACATTTAAATACAGGATATGTAATACATGAACAAATTATTTATTGTATAAAATAACTGAAAAATAGAATACAAAAAGACACAACCCATAGGGTTACCAGACCATTTAGGCCATCAGTCAATGGTGCTAAAAGAACAAAATAAAACTAGTATTTCTCTTGGCTGCAACTTCTCTGTCATTTTGTAATATTTAAATGGATCGTTTTAAGTGGCTAGGTGTTGTGATATAAGGCGACAGTAACAAAACAAAGTGCCAGCAGTATATTCAAACTGAAAGAGAATGTCGTGGAAAAGTGCAAATTGAGAGAGTTACAGTGCCGGCTGTTGATGTAACCATCATCCTTCTTGTCATCATAACCAGGCTGTTGCTCAACTTCCCCTAGAAGTTGTAAATGTTTTTCAAGGCTTCACTTATTTAGAGGCATATATCACACTACCCATGGTGCAGTCTTGCTACCTAGAGGCATTGCTACAGGCGTAGGAATGACATTGAGAAACTACCACTGCATTGTAGTAAATACAACGTGTAGTACAGACATGTATCTGCTTAGCCTTCTCCATGGCTGTCTTTGAAAATCTACTCTCTTCTATTGTTATTTGTTGTGTGGCCCGTTATAGTTCATCAAAATCCAGCCGTCCATATTAAGCAGGTTGGTGTGGAAATCCCTTGTCATAATGTTGATCCTTGTTGAGAGCCAATACCCCATGGCCATGGCATAGTGCAAACAGGCACAGCTAACACACCGAATCTCAATTCAGGATTTACTGTGTGTGAAGACATCGTACACAGTAGAGGAACTGCTTCTGAAAACACAATTATTTTTTTGCTCCAATTAATTTATTCCAATTGCACTGCGTACTGTATGGCATGTGTGTTTTTATCTAGTATACCAAACTAGGCCAGACAATAGAAGAAAAATAACAGACAGAAGTCACAGCAGTTGTAATAATAGGTTCTAGGCCACACAAAACAGAAACAACAAGGTATAAAAATATACAGTAGATCTATTTACTGGTCAAACCACCAAAAGCAATAAAAATAGAACAGGTATGTAATATAACATAAATAATATATAAATACAAATTACTGACCAGTAACACAGATTCAAAATTTTAAATAAAACACCAGATAAAAGATAACCCAAATAAAAATTCCCTCCCAAAAAGAATGTATTTGCGACAATCCAGTCCAGTCTTGATGTCAGGGGAGCCAGCCCCAGAACCAGCAGTAACACTGTCGTGCCTCACTACGCCAAGGCACTTTGATGGACGTCCCACTTAAGCACACTGTAAACACATGCATGCATGCGGCACACAATAACTCAAAGAGAAGATGAAGAGACAGGCACATTAATAAACGGACACACAGTGACACGCACTGACTCATCTCATGCACACACACACACACACACACGCACACCCACACGCATACACACAGTATGCCATCATTATTAGAGTCCAACTCTTCCAGCCCTATAAAGACTTGTTAAAACAAAGTAGGACTGTATTCATTGGGGGCTCCTTTAAAAAGAACCTCACGCTGTGTCCCATTAGGTAGAGTCTGGGAGTTAGTGTAATTATCCCGAGACACTGAAACTTGAGACAATGGGGAAGCCAACAGGTGACCTCATACTATACCTCATGTTTATATGGTGAATGATGAATGAGCCAGTTAATGTGTGCTGAAGCATCTCCTGCTGACGCTAGCATACGACAACTATATAGCACTAATCCCAAGTTAAACTTTCTAGCGGAGGTCTCTCATCCCCCCCCACACCGCACCCTGCCTGTCCTTCTTTCAACCTCCCTCCAGTTCCTCCTGTGTGTCTTGTCTTCCTCAAAACCCAATCTCTCTCTTGCCACCTCTGCCTCCAGCTCGTTCTCAGCACACACACACACACGTACACACACGCACGTGCGCGCGCACTCAAACGCACACACACACACTCACACAAGCACATACGTGCGCGCGCCCACAATCCCTATTCATGTGGGGTGTGCATTGAGTCAGCTAGTTTGTATGCCGGCTGATGCTCTACCGGTCTCTCTCTGGAAACCAAGGGGGAGGCAGCGTTCGTGGTGTGTATGCTGAGAGAGAGAGAGAGAGAGAGAGAGAGAGAGAGAGAGAGTGAGAGAGAGAGAGAGAGAGAGAGAGAGAGAGAGAGA
>JAODUG010059925.1:0-14564 GCA_027564795.1 Aphredoderus sayanus
CGAATGTCACAACACAAACAGAAGACACACAACACTACTCCAATTACACGATCGCGCTACAACAGCCTGCAACACAAACGCAAAAGCCTTTGCAAAAATGTTGCAGGCTTTTGCTGTTGTGTTGCAGGCTTTTACGTTTGTGTTGCAGGCTTTTGCTGTTGTGTTGCAGACTTTTGTACAGCGATCGTGTAATTGGAGTAGTGTTGTGTGTATTCTGTTTGTGTTGTGACATTTGCAGCGTTTCCCGAAATGCTGCGCATTTGTTTTGATCTATATTTAGATTTACTTTTCTTAATTTGCTTGTGTTTTGTAGTTTTGCAGGTGTTTTCTTTAACTGTATTGCATTTTCACTTGTCGGCTACCGTAAACCTGTGTGTGATTACTCCATTTTTGGCTTTGTGAGATATAAAATTCTGATTGCACAGTAAGAAGACAAAAACATTGAGATTTAAAAATGTATAATGGGGAAATGTATACAACGTGAAAAGTAGATAAATGGTGGTAAATAGCATTTACCGTGTAGTTTAAATCATTGTTACAAAAATGGTCTTGTTTGAAACCCAAAAAGCACATGACCATTCCATACTGTACCTAATTCCTCTCCTCTCTACACCTCAGCACTTACAGGTTAACACACTGTATTCTCTACCCTAGAGACATGCACTGTGAACAACTGTTTCAAAACATTAACCATGAGCTAGAGGGGAATTATGAATTGAATGTTAGAAAAAGATGTTGAAGGTTAGAAATATTTCATATAAAAAATAAGATACAGTTTAAAGACCTAGGTCTTCCTCATATCTCATTTGCACATATCTTTCCAAGAAGCACCAAGGTCGATATCTTTACGTTACTTTATAACAAATATTAGGCCAAATAAGGGTCTTTGTAGCTAGAATTGTGTATCCCTTTCATTCTTAACCCCGATGTGAACCTCCACCTACCCGTGGGGTCTGTGCTTCCCACACAGCAGGGTGGCTACCTAAGGGAAGTGGGTTTCAACAAGCCAGACAGAGTCTTGGGCTTAATTGTGAATTAGGAGAAGATTAATTAGGGCTGTAATTAGCATTTACACTAATCCCAGCAAGTGGAGGCCCCTTGAAATTCAGCATGAGTGCATTATCCTGAATCACTTCCTCCTCCAACTCTTGCGTTTGCATTATAAAGCTGAAGGCAAATGCATCCAATTTGCAATATTACTGCACCTAAACACAACATACACATGGGTAACTAAAATAAAAGCTTCCATTGCCAACACATGAGTGTGGGCATTGTGCATATACTGTAGCTCCATGTTATTCATATATGAGCCATTAGTTAAATTACAAGAGGGTATGTTCTAATCACAGTGCATGAACTACACTGCTTCTACAGTACATTCCCTCTACATTGTGGGCTAGTGGTTTTCCATGTACATGAGCTGGTCAGCAGTAGCCTAAAATTGTTTAATTAAGGGCTACGGAATTATTTATTTTTGAACATGCCTCTCTGGTCATGTTTTTCTGTTTGAACAGAGTTTACGTCTACTGTATGTGCAACTTCTTTTTTCTATATAAATAAATAAAACTATGAGCCATTTTGTGCTGTTCTTGTGCTTATAGTATATACCAGCTAACCAGCGGTTCTGCCCTTGTCAAAGCCCTTTGAAAAGAAAAAAAGAAAAAAGTTACCGTACACATTTTTTCCTCATCAGCTAAAAAAATGAAAGCAATCCCTCGGCAAAAAGTGTGAGAGGCAAGAAAATAAAGATTGAGTGACCCAGGTAAGAGGGGAAGTGAACAGAGCTAGTTTGGGGAAACGCTGTCAAGAGGTTTGAGTGCAGGGCTTTTGTTTGAAGTCAGGCCTGCAGAACTCCTGTGGACAAGCACTGCATTTGGCTGCCACGGTGTTTCATACAAATGGTCTCTGATGCCTGGGAACTGGCTTTGAGACGCTGAAAAAAATGATAATGCCCTAGGCGGGACAGTCCCGCGTATCAAAGAGAAAATGATACAAAATGATCTTAGTGCAAATACACCTGCATGTTGACACAATCGGTCTTGTGAACAATTGACAAAACACACAGAACACATGCACGCACACATGCATCCTACCAATACAGAGGGAAGACCTGAGCACACAGGTGTGGACAATGCAAGTCAAACAGCGATCATTCAGAAAACAATTTACAGGGCATCCGGTTCTTGGTTGAATGCAGAGATGAAAGAGAGGAAGGACATTTGGCTGTTACAACAGTGAGAAGAGAGGCATGCCAAAGCCACAATGTAAAGGAGAAAATGAGGGAAGGACAGGGGACATACAAATGATTAACAGTCACATGAGGAAAGCCAGGGTGCCCAAAGGCATGCATATTTTCTCATTGTGTGTGTAGCACTGTGTGTGTGCATGTGTGCCTATTAAGGTTTGACAGGCATGTCTCAGTCACTACCATTAGTCATCTCCTCTCTCGTATTTCATGCTCTTTATCTGTCTGATGTGGGGCCTACAGTTCCCGTCAAAGAGGCCTGCTCCCTAGGCATACACACAGACAAAAAAGCGTCCCTACAAAAAGCTTTCTGCAGGCCCCTCTTCTGGGCAACTCTATGGCCCCCTCTTCTGGGTAACTCCCACCCCTCTCTACCTTTGTTGCCAAACCTCACACTCATGACTGGGAATCTTCTGAATCTGGGACACAGGAAACAATAGCTAATGGTAATCAGCGCTAGCTGGATTTGCTGCCCAATACAAGTGTATTGGGAATGTGTTTTCATCGAGAAAAGGCTGTTCCACAAGATGTACCATATTTGAAGCCTGCTAGCAAGCTGCTATGATAATCTGCTGTTGTCACCAATGACCAATGCAATGGCCCGCCAGGTGCTGTGACAGAAACGTTTCCTGGCCGATAGGTTGATGTGTGTGAAAACAATCACCTTCACACTGTGCACATCCCAGTGAGTTAGAAAATTGGGTCTACTGTGCATGATATAACTTGTTATTTGTCCTGCTACAACTGTTACAACATTGTTTCAGAGAACCTCAGGAATTGACACTTATAGTCTAGTGAAAAACGTGGGTTGCGTAACTGTAATCCTAGTAATCATAGTTATTGTAATGGACTCTAAAAGCCACTCACAGATTTTATTGAGGTGTATAAGTACTAAAAACAATAAGACTCTACATGTTATGAACTACAACTACATGTAATGAAAAAAAATTATTGAACAAAAAAACTACAAATATAGTGAGTCTCCCCCCACCACCACCCAATGACCCCTGCTGTTACTGAGCTTCCCTGCCTGCAGGAAGAGCCCTGTGGGCATGTGAGCGGCATGGTGGGGGCCCCAGGTGAGACAAATAGGGGGGTTGTAGATGAGCAGTCACCCACAGCGCACAGCAGGGGTGAAAGGTCACGTCAACATGCCTCCTGAGCAACTCTGTAATGAGTGCTGATTCAAGCAGAATGCCTCAAGCTTTACGGTAGATTGTGGCATTATCTTCAGGAGAGCAACTAGACATATGTAGGCAGCATTCAATGAAACATATAAAGTTAGACATGTATTGTTCGAAAATGTTATGTTATGCTGCAAAACATGTTTATCTAAATAATGCACACACGGTTCACATGATGAACTTACACTTTTTTCCAATATGATACATTTTGCACATTTCCATTGGGGATTATATGTATTTTATGTGTTTGTCATAACAAAGAAATCTTCTGACTGTTCCCTGAAGAAGATATAAAATATAGCTTCTAGGCATGCGTGGGAATCTGGCGTTGACACGCTCCTGAATGAGATAGATAGCATTGGCGGTGAGCGTGATGCCATTCTGCAACACAGCGGTGTCACGAGATTTTACGTGCGGCGAGTGAAAAATGACAACGTTCAGGTGTCACGGGGGCTGCTTTTCCACCCCGTTAGACAGAAAGGAGAGCGAGAGAGCGCCGATTAAACTGCTCCCTCTCCATAGCCACAGTCAGCTTTTTTTATCCTCGTCGCCCCATTCATCATTCAGCAAACGGCGAAGGGGGGAGGGGTGGTGGGGTGAGAGAGAAAGTACAAGTTGGAAGCGACAAACGCACAGATAGGGAAGAGCGCGGCGCCCAGTTTCACATTTCTGTGAATCAGCATAGGTTGCGGGCTATATATAACTCTGCGATTGCTGCAGCGGTAGTGCAGGTGTGTCCTCAGCCTTTCAGCCAAGCATGTGCATCCTTCAGCAGGGTTCAGTGGGCCGTCGAGCACGCGACTACATTATTACATAGAGGAGGTGGCGACTGGCGTCAGAACATATAGCAGGGCATCCATGTTGCATTTTGAGTAGGCGATTAGCACAACTGAGTGAGACTGAGAAACGCTTTATCAGACTCTTGATGGCCTCGCAAATGCTTATTACCGGTTACTTGACCTTTAGCTGCGAGCTAGCAGGGATTAGCCAGCACCTGAGACTTGACACCCTACAGGTACATACCCAGCGGGAATTCTCTTTCAATTCACCTCATTAGCAGTGATAGCAGGGTAGCGACAGGATGTTGTGCTTCCTGGTACAGAATACCATTCAGTTTGCCATCAAGTGGCTGAGAGTAACGGGTATACAGTGATAGGTGAATGAAGGAAGAGATTAGGTTATAAATAATAGAGGAGGTTGCTCTGCTGGACTTGTTTTCAAAGCCTTGTTATGCTCACTCTATTATAGAGAGACCTCGTTCAATATTTAACAGCCTACAGTACATCCCAGAAGTCAACTGGTCACTACCCTTAAGTCACTGCCAAGTCTAGTCAGAGCTAAGACACTGTGCAGTCTATAGCGTAGAAAGAACGTTAACGTAACATATTCGACAGTTTCTAAAAGACTGCAGGGAGCCGACACCAACATTGTGTGTGTGTGTGTGTGTGTGTGTGTGTGTGTGTGTGTGTGTGCGTGCGCACTCGTGCGAGTGCATGTGTACCCTGTTTAAGCAGTGGCAATGCGTAGCTAAAAGTGTAGCTAAGCTAAAGTGGAAATGCTGTCTCACACAGTATTTTCTCACAGTTTGCTCGTATGTGAATCTATCCAATTACTGCTAGAACCAGTCACTAGGTTTAGAGAATGACAAACACCCAGATTGCACAAACACAGCAGGGACCAACTCACTAAAGTACATGCACACACACACACACACACACACACAAATGTGTATTTGTAGATACACAAAAGCAATTTAATCAGCCAATACAAACACAATAGTGCACCGCCTTAACAAGAAGTCATCCAAGTATATAGGGTACCTTGGAAGAAGCTATTTTGAGAAGCATTTAGCCACATAAGTGAAATAATATTGTCCCAGACATTGCCATACTAAACATGGAGCCACCTATCCATGAAAACGGAGAATTAATCCCATTTGTTTTGTAGATCTAATAACTCTTTATTCAGTAATTACATCAGCTGGAGAGGTTTGTCTTTTGGGACAATCTTGGTAGGTCAGCCAGGGTGAATATATTTTTATCTGTTAATCTGTCTGTGGAGTGCAGGGAACAAAGAGGCCAATGAAGGGGGTAGCAAGGGTGAGACATGACATTACAGCATAACCTCCCCAACCCCGGTGTGTGCTGAGGTGCAGATAAAATGGAAGAGAGGTAGCGGCCATAGACAGGAGATGGGAGACTCGATGGAGAGCAGGGGGTGGAGGTGACAGAGCAGATAGTCGAGGACTGACAGGGCGAAAAACAAACAGGAGCAAAAGTCTGAGAAGCAGGAAGAACTGGAGAATTAGATGGACCGGCTGTGCAATAACATGACGGTAGATGATGGATTTGTATCCCAAAACAGTCAAAACATTGCAATAGTTCAAGGAAATGAATGACTCTAGCTTTAAAAATATACAGATGAGGCTGTAACTCAAAGTGACAAACCATAATGTGTTCTGTGTTCACAAAATCACGATGGCAGCCATTTTCTAGTCACCCCACCCCATAAATAGCATAATAACTTATTTCTGGAGAGGAATGGAAGGCCATGTCAGAGACATTCCAAAAGGGGTCGACAACACCTGGCATCTGTCCAGACCACAATTCACAATCTAGTGGGTCTCACACTCATTGCTGTCACTGCCAGGTCATTGGCCACTGTCACCACTGTTGTGTTATGCCATAATGTCGTCCCATACCAGGGGTCACTGACTGAGAGCACACTCCCCTTCACACATCCATTATCTCTTTTTTTCCCTCTTCTTCCTTCCTACAGTGTAACAGTGATTGTTATTGAAAATAACTAAGAGAACTAAGAACTAAGACTTGATGTAAGTCTAGCAACAGGGCAGAGATATTTTCAGAAAGACCCACCCTCTGAACCAATAAGAACAATTACAATTCAGTAATATAGTAGATGCTTTTATCCAAAGCAACATACAATCAGTACAATTACATTGTATTACAAGGAGCAGGTGAGGGGGTAAGGCATCTTACTAAAAGATGCTTACAGGTAGGACAACTCTGAGGTACAATGCCACAACCTTCCGGTTAGGAGTAAAACACCCAGACCACTAGACTGTCCTGCCCCCTCGAGAACATAGATAAGATGGCTGTGATGAGCAACAGAGCGAGAGTTGCAGCGCTAACAACAGGATATATTATTGGTTGATACGTACAGATTCATTTAATTGTAAAATAACAAGCTTACGGTTACAATATATAATTTCTTGTATTTATTTGTGCATGAGTTGAAATGTTATGCAGGACATGTTGCTGGAATTCCCTCAAATCCCTCCCTGTTTTATTACCACAACCTCAAGGCAGTTTCTTTCCCTACTCCCCTTGATGAAGGTCCCACTCCCCAAATTTACATAAACAGATATAGATTTTTCCGTTCTGAAAGAACACCCTTGATGTCTCCTTCATCATCTCCTCAGCCCCGCTCTTCATTCTCCATTTTTTAACCTAATTTATGTCTTGTCCCTCACTATCCCAGAGGTCAGCTCATCCGTGAATCAGACGTTGCTGCAGGGAAGAAAATGAGAGGGAGTGGCGGTCTCTTGATGTTACTGGTCAGCCGCGGGCATTGGAGCGTGACGGGGATAGCTGGGGATGCTGTAGCTCATTTATGGACCGCTTTGGCCCTCCCCTACACCCACTTTTTTTTCCTTTCCTTGTGCAAGCGACTGACAGCTAACAGTAAATCTGGCGAGTGAGGGTTCTACGATAGACCAGCGGTGGTGGGAGAGTTGGGGGAGGGGGGTGTCAACGTCACACATGGCTCGTTTCTAATAATACCTCCGGGCGTTTGCAAACACTGCGAAACGGATATGCACTGATGTCGCTTCATTTCTTGAGGCTGGGGGGTTAGGATTCATTGTCAGGGACTTAATATAATCGTAAAGTTGTTCCAGAGAGGCTGGGGGATGTAGAGCGCAAAAAAGATAGGATTTGGATGTAGTCCACTGGGAAGTACAAAGATTCTGAGGAAATCTTCCAAGAGGCATTGATTGAATGGCTGAACAATCAATACATTGATTAATTAATCGATAGGGCGGTGTGAACAGATGCAGGGGTAGCAGGCTGTGCTATCTGGAGGACTGGGTCCTGAAGAGAGTGGGGGATGGTGATTGCATTGATCTAAATGAAATCTTAAACACACACACACACACACACACACGCATACACACACACACGCACACACACACACACACACACACACACACAGCCACTCACCCCAAAAGCCCAGTGTCATTACTTTTTATTGGCGTGACATGAGGTGAGCAAAAGCATTCTAGCAGGAGGAAAAGCGTTTTAGAGGATGGAAGGGGGAAAATAAACTATAGACGAGAATAAAATAAAATAAGGTGAAAGTACTGCAAGTGCAAATGCATTAGTCATATATATATATATATATAAAAACGACTAATTATATCATTTGTTTTGTTTTAGATTTGCCTCCATAAAGGACAGCTACTGTATACTGCACTGTCCCATCCCATTGTTTTCAACATCTTTGTTTTTCTTCACAAAACTCCTCACTTGTGCACATGATTTATGATATGTTGGTGCAGTATTTCTGCTACAGGGAGGGTTTGGGGCTCCAAGGGCCTTGTCAAGTGACATGTTTATTGTCAAGGCCAATAAAAGCAGAAGGATAACATGATCCACAGTATAACTCCACGCCATTAGGCCAATTCCAGTTTCTGTTATTGTACTAGACCGCGCAATAACACACCATAGTGCACATAACATCCAGGCCACACACTGTGACAATATTAGGCAATGACAGAACACAAATTGGTAAATTTCTCAGTAACTTCTGACATATTTTGGTCAGGGAAAACTAAAGAAAGAATAATGAAAAACCTACAGAATTGTGCTGTACAAATTCTTTGTAAGAAGAGCTACATGCAATCTCTTTCATGTGAGCATATTGTATTAGCCTAGTTCAGCATTCAAAAACTGACTGTAGCTGCTATAAAAATGATAATTGAGTGAATTCATGTGAATTCTTTCAGAGAACGATTTATATTTATTAAAACTGCCACTACTCCTGAAGAGAAGAGAGACAGAGAGAGCAGGAAAGAAAGAGAGAGAGAATATTCAACCAAGAGGTGCAAGAATCCCCCCTAAAATTTACTTCCCTGCCTCACCTTGGCCACGTGCCACTATATGCCTGTCACACGGGAACCAAGGACACACACATATGTATCCTGTGGCGGAATACAATTCTATCTTCCTTTTATCATCTCTCCCATCTTTCTCACAACGATGGGGTAGGGGAGGGGAAGATCACGCCCCTCTCCCTCCATGTCCTATTACCGTACGTAGTTTTCCTGATCCCTCTCTCAAAGCCCCCCTTCTCTTCTCCCATCCTTTGTTTGTTAGCAAGATGAGCATAAATGTGTTGTGTTGCCAAAAACAATTAGAGCACAATTAGCATCGTCAAGCTAATATCGTTTTCAGTTTGTCAGACAATTAGCCCACGCCCCCAAACTAACACTGACTTTATATTTCATCCACACATAACCCCACCCCCTGAGCTCCAACATGCAGTCCCAATACACACACACACACTGGATCACTGTACTCTAGAGCCCTTTCCTTATCTCGCTCGTTTGCTCACGCTCCCTCCTTCACATGATGCTCATCCTGAATCTAATCTTCCTGAAAGTCAACTGGTGGTCAGGTAGGGCCTCTTAATGACTCAAAGTTTACGGTCAATCACTATGGCGATGGGGCTGTTGACAGGGGAAGGAGGGGGTTAATTGAAATAAAAGGGAGAAGAGCCCGCCATTTCAGATGAACCCACGCCAAAATTACCCATGTCACTTAGCCCCAAAATAACCTTTTCAAGCATTGTGAACATTACTCAAGAGGGGGGTTGGTGGCGGTGGGGGGACTGGAAATAAGAGAAAATTCTTGAAATCGTAAATGACAACCAATTTGTGTTGTCATGGGGAATCTAGGTTCTGATTGGCAGGGGTTTGGCTAGCATGGCATTTCAACCTGCATTTGATTGGGTGAGAGGGTTACCAACACACATACAATGTATGTGTGTATGTGCCTGTGAGTGTGTGTGTGTGTGAGAGAGAGAGAGAGTACTACATAACCATTTACATTCACAGGTTACACTATTTACACCAGGCTTGTGCATATTTGTGTTGAGAAGCCACACCCATAAATGTGTCAATCATCTCAGGCCCCCTGAGATGATTGTGATGTGTGAGCACGGGAGGGAGAGGGGGGTATAGAGAGAAAGTTCTAGACAGCCAACTTTGATGACTAAAGGAGGGCAGACGCTGTGCCAAACATCGACTGACAATCGCCGCTGGAAAAGAACTGAGATGAAACAAGTGTATGTGTGTGTGCGTGTGCGTGTGTTGAATGGTTTAAGGCAGCGAGTCTACCAGATACTATCAGGAATACTAGAAGAGAGGCAGAAAGTGGGACAGGGCTGTCAGTAGGAAAGTGTACAAAGATAGAGACCATGGATAAGAAGGTTTTCCGTTACATTGACAGTGGTTATGTTATGCTGTTATTGTTATTGCTTTCAGCCACAACAGTAACCACACACACCATCCCATGTCTTTATTTGAACAATCTTTAAGATATTTATTTAAAAGGAACAAACTGTGTACAGTATAGGAGGCCAGTCCATCACAGGGTGTGATAGGAATGTTGTTTCACATAACATTTTATTTAGGGTGCAACATATGATCATACGTTCCTCATGAAGTGCTCATATCTGTGTTGATACCTCATACTATAAATAAATCATAATTCCAGAATAACTCCTGTACTAAACCAGGATGTCTGCTATTATGTTGTATTTTAATGCATTAAATAATTAATGGAGATACAATACTTGTTTGTTTATTGTTTTGCTATTAATAAGAGTTCCACACAAAATATCTCACAATTCTGGCCATTTATTCAATTTGCTGTTTGCAAATGCAAACCATGGCTGGTCTGCTTTAATGCCTGAGGCACTGGAACATCTATCACAATACCTTTGACCCTAGTGGCATTAGCCTTCTAAATATGGCTAGGTACAGATTTATGTGTTATACGACTCACACCTGGCTGTGGCAGCAGTACACATCATATGTCTGTGTAAGCTGTAGAATTAGGTTTAGCCCCTTCTATCTGCCACAAAAAGCTAGTGATTTGGGTCAGTTAGACACGGAGGATATCATGAGGGTTAAACCAATTTCCAACTACCAACATATGGAAAAATATAATTAAATGCACCCTCAACAATTAAATGCCCCCCTCGGGCAAGGTTTCTCAACCAAGTTTGCAAAGAAAAGTACAAGTTACAATATGTTTTACTTTTAAAACACATTGAAATGCAATTTGAGATGGAGCTACATGAATTAGCATAGGAAGATACATTGGATATGGACACCATGACATTGAAATGTGTCATTGTTATATAGTTATTAGTGGTTTTAATGTTAACAGTCACTACCAATAGGTTAGAAAGAACACAGGATTGTGAAGAAGTGAGGACGTCATTTAACATTTTTGATGACTTAACAGTTAATAATCATCCCTATTCACAATAAGTGAGGCCAGTGAATTGTGAGCCAACTAGCCAACTATAATAACTGCTCTATGATCACACACACACACGCACACAGAATTGCAGACGTAACAGCAGGTTTGCAGGTGTGTGTGTGTGAATGAATGTCTCCTGTAACAACATCTGAGGTGTCATGGCTGGGGAAATTGGTTTCGCAGAAGCCATAATGAAGCAGACAAAACAGGCAGAAACAAGGGTTAAGAAAAAGTGAAAAGAAAACACAAAAAAGACTAATACATTAATTTAAAAGAGAGAAATGCAGGGAAGATAAACAGAATAAAGATCAATTGTTAGCAGACAAATTTAGCAATCAGGTTCATTCTAACTGCTATTTAACCTCCATTAAAAAAATGCAAGTATTTGTTTTGACAAAAGAGAGAGTGCAAGAGAGAGAGAGAGAAAGAGAGAAAGAGCGCAAGAGAGAGAGAGAATGAGAGAGAGGTGGGGGAGTTACAGAGGTGGTTTATGAAGGATGTGGGTGTGAAATGAGCTATTATCCTTTATTTGATCCCTGAGCTTAAGAGCTCAGACACAGAGCAGTGAAAGCACATCGGCCTACCTCAGAAGACCTGTTGAAAACCTTTCCCTTCCCCACCACACAAGCACAATGTGACATCATCTACCACCACAATGGTCCCAACTATATCTTTGTAATATACCCAGAAATTTGAAATTAGGTGAAAAAGAAATGTGTTTGGAAGTTGAGTGCTCATGGGAATTTAATTCATCCTGAAATTCATATGTACCTTTAAACTCTAAAATTGTTTCATTCTTTATTGTAAGAAATGCAATTTCAAACAATTATTTTGTACTTAACTTAATGGATTCAAACTTTAACCTCAATGGATTTACTACATGGTCATTTAAGAATAGATTTTCTCCAACAATACGCCATACTACATTTTATCTCTACAGTCACTTTAGAAAAGTGGAAGAAAATGACCAATTTCAAAGTTCTGGCCACTCAGAAAATGCTACAAAATTGGTCTCGACTCAGTGGTTCATTTATCGCGTTTGGAGGTCTTCTTTAGTCCTTTACAAATCCCCTTATTCCATTATTATTATTATTATTATTATTATTATTATTATTATTATTATTATTCACTTGAAGTGCTGCATTTGCTGAGGTCGACCAATCACCAAGGTTTATTTACACGTACATCATTTATTTACACATACAGTATGTACATAAAATCAGCAAGGTTTTAAAATGAATTAAGAAAACAGAAGATTACTGCATCCAGATACATTGATACATTGAGGTGAATAGAGGAAGAAGACCTAAGAGTGCGTGCTGTGTTAAGTGTTAATTTGAAGAAGGGCCGTGAGGTACAGAGGAGAAAAATTGTGAATAGCCTTGAAAGTGAGGAGCAGAATCTTGAATTCAATTATATATTTAATAGGTAGCCAATGAAGATTCTAAAGGACAGGAGTGATAAGATCCATAAAGGGGGTTCTGGTGATAATACGAGCAGCAGCATTCTGAACCAGTTGAAGTTTATGTATGGATTTATGGGGAAGAGCGTGAACTAGAGTGTGAACAACAATTACTGTATTGTTAGGTGAGAGAGACGGTCGAAGACAATTAATATTGCGTGAATGGAAGTATGCAGACCAAGTTACATTCTTAATGTGATTTTGAAATGATAGTGTGCTGAGTGTGTCTGGTGTCACAACCTAACAGCTGCAACCAGAGTCAGGAAGATGTCTGTGTTTTTTTTACTGTGTTGGACTGACAAAGCACAGTGCACAGACAGGAGTGCATCTGTACACCAGACATCAGGCCTCGACAAGCTGTCACGCCTGGTCAGTGAAAAAACCAGTTGAAGACCAGACACTGCAGTATAAAAGCATGAGGCCAGAGTGAAAGCCATCGAGCGAGCATGAGAGAGAGAGAGATAAAAGAGAGCTGGTAAAGCTCATAAAAAGTGCGGTCACAGACAGTTGACACTAGGGCTCACGTAAGCACAAACCTGGATGTTACACAAGCACACATACACACTTGTGAGTCCCACGAAGAGAATCGTGTGACATCACTCATTCTTCTCTTGACTGCAAGCGTTAACTCATTATGTGACATGACCAATGAGCGGCCGGTAGAATCAACCAATTAGAGGGCTAACGAGGTGTCAGATGGCGGCACTGAGCACATTGCACTCCTGGTTCCAGCAAGGAGCGTGTAACTGTGTGTGTTCTCATGGTCTGGACTCATTTTGTGACAGACTTTTGGCTCTGTAAAGTAACTGTGACAAGACAAGACAACCGACAGAGCAAGCAGCTCAGTGGGTTGGGATGTGATTTGTGGGAAGAGGTTGAGCGAAGCCGTGTCTGTGCATATTCATGACCGTCCACTGTCTGTTTGACAGCTCGGGTGATGTGCCGTGATACATTGTACCGACATCAACACAAGCCCACCACCACCCAGAGCTCAAGAGCTGGGGATGATGACACACTTCTCAACACTGAGTATCTCATCCTAACCGACATGTTCCCACTATGACCTCTACATCTTGACCCCAACACGTGCTTGGTGCTGTCACCAAGCTAATAATACCAATACTACAGTATACTTATGCTATAAATCCCCCTATCCTCTTCCTCTTATTACAAATGTCATCATTGTGAGAGCTACGTTTCAAGAGCTCATGATGAAGGGGGGTAACGATACACACATTTCACAATTTGACATGACTGAAATTAGATTTTAGTCAATTTTCAATTCTTTATGCATTACAATAATTTATGGTAGGCTGAAATCCTATACACTAAAAACTGTTATTACGTTTGTTATCATTCTACCTCGAGCTCTGCTGTGTGAGAAACTCAGTCCGGATTGTCTCATGTATAAACATGACTTGTCCAAATGGAAGGCCAGAATACCGTGTGTATTTGAATGTAAGGGAGAAAGAGAGATGGTGTAGAGCAGAAATAAATGTTGACAGACATAACTGAACACTTCTTTTTCAATGCTCCATTGCCGCCCCGTTAAGGATGGCCCCCCCAATTTACTGCTTTGCTTGGAAGAAATGGCTTGTTTTATGGGGATGTTATTATTGCCCTCGGCTGAGCCTTATGCTCTCTGTTACCTTGCCAAAAATAGACAGGCAGAGGGTACATGTTAGTACAATGCAACCCTCCAGCTTTAGCCCTGGGCATCATGTGGCATCTGACCTTATGACAGAAGGGAGCAAAGGTCAGAGTGGAGCTAGTAGCTGACCTCTGACCTACTGAACTCTGACCTAACTGTTGAAATCTCCGCCCCTCTCTCATATGCACAGAAAACATGGACAGTTTTGTGCTGTGGATTAAAATGAACATTATTATGTGTGTAGACATATATGGACTTACGGATCAAGAGCTTTATCATATCCATGATGTGAAGGAGTTTAAGTATCTCGGGGTTTTGTTCGCGAGTGAGGGTACATTGGAGCGGGAGATTGGTCGGAGAATTGGAGCAGCAGGAGCGGTACTGCAATCGCTTTACCGCACCGTTGTGACGAAACGAGAGCTGAGCCGGAAGGCAAAGCTCTCGATCTACC
>JAODUG010059936.1:0-14564 GCA_027564795.1 Aphredoderus sayanus
CCTTTGTGCTCTGCTCTGTAGACCAGGTGGGACATGTCTGCCGACGCAGCACTTAGACAAGCTTGTTGAATCCTTTTGAATGCACTCACCTGCAGTGGTTCTCATCCCTGGTCCTGGGGATCTGCTAGCATGTTGTAGATGTCTCCCTGCTCAAACACACCTGATTGAAATGAATGGGTCATTACCAGGCTTCTGCAGGGATTGATATCCACCCATTCATTACAACCAGGTGTGTTGGAACAGCTAGACATCTAAAGGATGCAGGGCAGTAGATCTCCAGGACCAGGGTTGGGCTCCACTAATCTAGAGGAGCAACTAGTCTATTCCTAGAGCTACAGTACAGTCAAAGGTAGGTGTACAGACAGCAGGAGAAATGATCGACGGGCTTAGAGCTGTGTTCTGGAACTGTATCAGCTAGTGGTAGTTGCCCCCCCACCCAATACATCCACTCACTGGACAGTTGCATAACCATTTTATTCATGTTGACCTCTTATTGCAAGTCGATACATCAGCCACTGCTTTGAATTGGAAATTGCTCATCTACTATTAATGGTATAGCTGATGAGGCCAAGATGAGCGTGGCCAAGATGAGTGTGCAGGGTTTTGCCTGTGAAAAGGCACAGCCCTTAGCAGCACACATACAGTATACAGTCTGCATTTTGGACACAATGACAGTCAAACAAGTTGTCAAACAACTTCCGTATTATTCTTCTCCTCTCTCTGTTGTTCTCTCCCCATCACTCACTTCTAACACAATAGTGTTACCTCTCTATTTGTAATCTCTTTTTCTCATTTGCTGGTTTCACAATGAATCAAGAATGGCCTGTGCGTGCATATGAATTCTATAAATAGAAGTTTACATAGGCATATTTGTAATTTCCCAATACAATACAGTGCATTGTATTGCCCCTGTAACAAAATGGCTTAGGCTCCCATTGTTGCTTTTGATTTGACTGTTATTGTGCAAATAACATACAATATGCACAATACATGCACAATACCGGTGTTCTACAGGCCCCCCTGTAGTACACAGCTGAAACATCAGCCCCCTCTCCTGTACAGTAATACCACCAATGCCTTTGTGTCTTTTTGGCTTTCCAAATGAAACTCTAATGGCGAGCAGGGTGATCGATACGGTCACTGATGAAACCCCTGGCGTGAACCCTTGAGTGCACACTATATCCACTGTCACCTCGCCCTCCTGCAATATCATAATAGGCCTTTCCCTGTTAAAGAAGGAATCAATATTATTTCAACCTGCGGTGGGATTTGCTTGTGAAATGAGATTCTCTGTGGCGAGGACTTTCAACATTTGTCTCTTTTCTTATCTGGATTCAGGGACATTTTCAAACTCAGTGGAATTTGTCACCAAAGCGGTTGAGGGGATTTTCAGGGTGTAACAAAGCCTGTTGTTCTGTCACTCAGACATAGTGTTATTTAATGTCTCGTCAACTTTAGGTGTGTCTGTAGTACCAACAAGCTCTCCCCATCTGTCCTTCATTACATCCAGGAATGGTGTTGTGTTGTCGGGACTGTGGGGCAGGTGGCCCTGGACCAGTTGGCTACAGTGAACCTTCTGTCCTCAGACAGACTGGAGACCAAAGCTCACTGCCTGAGCCTGGTTGGGAAGTGCCAGAGGCTTCTGTCTACACAGCAGGACCCGCTCCATGCATGTGCTCTGTGGGAAAGACCAAACCAGGCACGCAAACCACACACACACACACACACACACAGACAGACCATCTACTGATATACAGGAATGTGCATGACACAGAACGATAGAAAATAGTTCCAGGATGTAGAACAACCCACCAACATAATTACTAGGTGAATGTAATATCAACTCCTCAGTAAGCTACATTCCTTGTACTTGTACTGTTTCCCACATTCCCACATTGGCCCTGACAATATACAGTAATATGTTATAGATGATGTCAGCTCACCACACTTAAATCACTGGAGCAGCCTGTGATCAAGAGAGGCTTGGGAACGAATCACAGTCATTGCTTTGTGATCCCCCACCAAACCCTGTATAGATGGAGGAGGGGGGGGGGCCTGCTGAATCTGATGCCGTTCCCGCCGAGAGGTTGGACTTGGGTCGAGAGAGCGACGGAGGTTCCGACGGAGGTTCCGAGAGAGACTCCGACAGAGACTCGGGAAGAACCTCCGACAGAGATGGCGACAGACATTCTGACAGAGATTCTGGCAAAGTGAAGGCTAGAGTGCTGTCTGCCAAGAGCACTGAGCTGCTGGTATGTAACAAGTTGACCTCTTGGGTCACTGCTGGTCTCAACATCTTGGTACCGAGGCTCAGCATCACATCTCATATCTGAGCTCTCTGGGCAGCCGGCAGAGCTCGCAATATTGAAAATGTAACCGCTAGGGATCAACTGTGATTCAGGGAAAACAGGGAATGGTACATGGAAATTAAATAAACCTTTGCAATCAGTTTAAAGGTTCCTGTGGCGAACAAGTTATTAAAATAATCTGTAGCTGTAAAAACGTTAATTGTGTATGTGATATTACACAATTGATCACCTTTTTATTTCTGCCAGGTAAGCGCTTCCACAGGGAAGAAAATTGTCATCAGCCTTTTTAATTCCCAACTCAGGATGTTTATGGTGTTTTACTTCAGACCAGCGTGCACGTTTGTCCTTATGTGTGCAGAGGAGACAGCGCCGAGCCCAGCAGCTGCTGCAGGAAGCCAGGGAGACGCTGGCCCAGGCCATCAGCCTGTGTCTGCAACACAAGCTGCCCTCCTCCATCCTGGCCAGCGCCTCGCTCCACATGCTGGAGTGTCACGGACAGAGTGACCCTGTGACCTCCGGCCAACATCTAGCCCTGTTTCAGGTGCCGTGCGCTACAGTACATGTGTTTGTGCATGGGTGCTGTTTTTACTGTGGTGTGTGTGTGTGCGCATCCGTTCTGTTCTGTCAATGGGTGAGGAATTGTCCATTTGCACCTATAACACACCTTAGTGTGGGGGAGGGGAAGGCCAAAGGTGTCTCTGATTTGTCCGTTTAGGCCCAACTGTACCTGTTAGCGTACACATACTGTGCGTATGTGTACGCTAACAGGTACAGTTGTAGCAACAATAGGGGTGTAATGGTTCTGAAACCGAGACCGAAACCGCAATAAAACCATCCATGGTCTTGTGTCATGGTTCTGCAAGACGGAACCCGTGTCATATGATATCAGATTTGTCAGATTACGGTAATTGCCTTCACATTTATTATCAAACTAAATAATGTGAAATAATATAAAACTGTATCTAAAAACATAGAGATGCAGGTAAAATGTAATTTTGCCACACATGGAAGGCTGTGCTGCGCAGTGTTGACATGTCGCAGCAGTTTTACCTTGGCTTTCATGTTATTCTCACTTAATAGTATAGTCTGTTCGTTGTTTACATAGAACATGGCTGGGCCCACATTAGGGCTTGTTTGTGTGGCGTATTTGTTTTGCTTTGGAGATGCTGGTGCATAGTGCGAAGAAAGTCATAGTGTGACTGTAATAAATGCCAGAAATAATTTACCAGTAAAATAAAAGTAAGATTAAGAAAGGTAAACAAAGAAACATGTATGAACTGTACCGTGTTTCAGAAATCGAGGTCTGAACTGAACCATTGATTGGGAGAACCGTTACACCCCTAATTGACAAGCATCCATACACTGAGTACATTCACACCGGTGCCCCATCTGCCTCCGGACTATCCCCTATCTGCAGCCACCTTCTCAATGCTATTTTAAATGCTATTCTCTACACTATTCTTAACACTATTCTAAACACAAAATACTTTTCTAAATACACAACACTATTCTAAACACTAAACATATTCTAAAAACGTGTCAATATTATTAACAATAGACAATATTTTAATCACTAGTATGAACACCATTGTATACACTCCATCCATCCATCTTCAACCCTTTCCCTAGCCACCTATTATAAACACTACTGTTTTATAAACACTATTATTAACAGTAAACACAATATTGTTAACACTACTGTAACATAAACACTAAACTATTATAAACAATACTGTTATAAACCCTATTATAAACAATATTGTAAGAACTACTGTACACTAGACAATATTCTAAACACTAGTATACACTATTGTATTATAAGCACTATTCTAAACACTATTCTAAACACTAACCACTATTATAAACACTATAATAAACAATATAGTAAACACTAAACACTATTATAAATACTATTCTAAACACTAAACACTATTCTAAACACTGTGGGCCCTCATCCATCTCCCTGTGTGTTCCAGAGCTGTTGCAGCAGTGTGTCCATTGCTCGGGTCCTGAGAGCAGCCTGCACAGACATCAACAGCTCCCTGACCGCTGCTCTCCTCAACCTCCGCTGGAGTCTGCTCTGCTCTCAGGAGGAGCCCCCCGCCAGCTTGCTGAAGGGGACGGAGGACTCCCTGAGCACAATGTCCATGGTACGGTCTTCTAATGAACGCACACACAAACACATACATACATCACACACAGACACACACACACAGGTGATTTATGGCTGAGAGTCAGAATGTGAGCCTGAGAGGTTGTGGCACATAAAAAATGCTGTCACAGTTCACTGTTAAAATTAAGGGTGATGTTTGCAATATCAACAACTTCTAATGAGATGAATGTGTTCCATTGATTGTTTCATGTTTGAAATGAGAGCTATTGAACACCTTTCTCGCGGGCTTGTTTCTTTTTGTTAATAGATCTTTTTGCCTTCGGTACTGATTTTTATTTTATATTCTTTAGTATAAGTTACCAGTTGGCTTGTGGGTCATATTTCCTAAAGCATTTTGAAATTCCTCACAGCTCTCCCTTCTTTTCTTCTGTACTGTACTGTACCTGCGGTTAAGCTTTCTAAAATACACTTTATTTCCACACACTTCCAAATTCAGAACATATTTCAGGTGCATTCGTAACTGTTTTGGAGGTTGTTTTAATAAAACCCTTTTATGCGGTTTCAAAGGCCTGCCAGGGGGCATTTTTCCTTATTGTACTCACACCTTCCTACATCTATCTAAGCATTATACATTCAGACATCTAACCTTGCAGCAACCTTGTGTTGTGCAGGTCTACCATCACCTGACCATCAACCCTAAACACCTAAGCATCCTGGAAGAGCTGCCACCCAACCTCAGGATCTTACTGCTTCAGCACACTGAAGACGGGTACCTTTAGTCCACCTGATTCCTTACTGTGTACCTCCTGTACACGCCTGTACAATCAGCCCTGACAGACATATGGTAGAAGTGTGCAAGTTATGTGTTGCATTCTGTTAAGCAGCTGAATGGCCTGCAGTGTTTCGTGCCAGCCACTAGAGGGATGATGATTTCAAGCCATTGGCAATCAGAGATACTATTTTATCAAAGATTTGTTGTTTGTAGAGTTGATTTTAGACAAACGTATTGCAGTGGACTGTGGAGGTAAAATGTTCACTTATTTTTCCCCCCAGGTCAGAACTTTATGGAGCACTCTATGAAAATGCCAAATCTGAGAAGAGTGAGTATAAGAAAATATTTCTTTCTATTCAAACATGTGGACACTGCAGCTAATGTATTATCCAGCATTAGGGAAATGTGGCATTCATTTGACATACAATGCTTCACTTGGCATTGTTATCCCATTTGTGTGTAAAAAAAATCTACACAAATTAAGACAAATTAGCCGACAATATGACACATCCTGGAGTTCCCTGGATATGACCTGAAAACCGGTATGTCGGCCATTAACATCCCAGCCCCCCCTTCCCCCCCCCACACACACACATATTAGCATATTACCTCCTTAAATGACCTTTCCTGGGACCAAACAATAGAACAAGGAAGCATTAGCATCCAGTCCCGCTGGCCAAGAATGAGGACACATTCATAAAACACTAAACAAGTAGAGAATGAGGAGGGCAGCCATGCTCAGGAGGGCCAATTACAAGCCTTGTCTGTGCTTGATGTGTGAGTACTCATGTCTAATGTGTGTGTGTGTGTTGTTGCAGGCTTGCTGACATGCTCCGGGGTGGCCAAGGTTTCAGTGTGCCCGAAGGTCTTGCTGGCACTGCAGGAGAAGAATCAGGCCTTTGGCCAGGAGACTAGACGTTTCCACCTCAAAGAAGCCTGTCAGGGTGGCAGAGAGGGTGGGCTCTATGCCCCCGAGGTGTGTCAGCACTTCCCTCACCGTGGAGACCACTGCACCTCACTTGACATTCTGCACATCTGATTATGGATTATTTAATATTCCAGCATCAAATTATGTGTGCACTCTTGTATGAATGTATGAATGAATTCATGTAAACATTAACATAGTTATGTGTTCTTTCCCCCGTATGCAGAATATAGTTGACAAGCAAAAACTAGAATGTGACTTCAGAGCCATAGTGCAAGGTGTAGAAGACTATCTGAATCCAATTCTCTCACAGCTTGACTTCTCTTGCTTCAGGTAAGCCTATGTAGGTCAGCAGATTTCCCCGTTTGACTAGAACAAAGACTTGGAGATTTGTATTCCAATCTCCTGTAGCTTCAGGGAAGGACAAAGCAAACTTTGATATTTTTAATGTGAAGACGAATTAGAGCTTTGCTTGTTTTTGTGTGTCTTTTGATATATCCACAGATGCATTGTGTGTAAATGTGTGTTTGTGGATGCTTGTTATCCAAACAAAGAAAAACAAAAAAAAACTAAATGTAAAACTAAATGTACTAACATTATACTGTGTTATGTGCTGAGTGTCATAGGACTCACTATCAAACTCCACATCTGCCTTTCCTTGACCTTCCTAGATGTTCAGGGGTCCTGGCTGTATCCTCTGTAATCCTTCTCTGATCTACCTCATCAATTACAGCCCTCTAGGGCAGAATTCACAAACATATTGTTCAGATAAAACCAGTGTCCTATATAAGAATGCATGCTACAAATAGAGATGGCACTTTGCAGACACGTTAGTCATTTAGTAGAATCAATAGATGTATGTGATGAATGAACCTGTGTTGCCAGTTCAGCACACACTGCAAACAAGGGGTTAATTCAGAATTCAGTGCAGGCGGCAGGGATGGATTAAGGAAGCTACAGCAAACATTTAACTCCACAACCTCTGCCTGTTATTTAAAAAAAATCATTCTGACAATGTTGTGAATTATCCCCCAGGTCCACCCAACCCAATCAACAAACAATAGAAGAGAAAAGCAGACTGGAAAAAGGTATACTAGACATGTTCTCTGCTTGGATGTCCCCTATCCAGTTATAACTACCACTGCATACATCCCTGTATGCTTTAAGGATGGTATTGTTGAAGAGTCTGTGTTCAGACAATGCTTTCACCATAAATAATATTATCCAGACTCAAGCTATTCTGTCCACTATGTTTTTGTAGTAGGACGTTGTTTGGAAGCTCTAGTCAGTCCTTTGTTTAGCAACACTTATACAACACTAAAATATATGAATTAGAGAAGAGAAAGGTTGCAGTGAAATTAAATATGCAATACATTTGAATTGTATGTGGTATGTACTGTAGTCCCTTCTCTTGTGGGCTCAGGGAACTATGTGGTGCTGCTGGTGGACCAGAGGCTACTGGAATTGCCTCTGGATGCCCTGGCAGTTCTGCAGGAGGAATATATTAGCTCTGTGTCACGAGACTTCTCCCTCCAACTCCTCCACTCGCGCCTACAGCGGAGCATCCCTCAGGAGCCTGAGAAAGGTGTCCCGTTCACACTCTAACATGGCTAACATGGGTTTAAAAGGAACAAGACTGCACATGCGCACATGCATTTCACATCAAATGTAATCTTACTGTTTACTTGTGTCACCAACCTGACCTTTGAATTGCAGGTTGGGCAGAAATATACTGTAGGGTTCTGGGGCACTATGAACACAATGTAGGAGGTAACCTTTAACATCAGCAGCGTTGTGTTCGTGCACTCATGTTAATATCTATGCAGTCCAGGAAGCAGGCATGAGCAGCATTGTTGTACTGTAACTAGGCCTGCAGTCTGTAAAGCTCTTTCAGGTCTCTGATATGTCAGTAGTAATAGTCAAAGCTATTACAAAATACAAATTTTTATACTTGGAGATAAAGACACATGCGCGCGCACATGCACACACACACACACACACACACACACACACACACACACGCACACACACACACTCCTTAACACAGCCCCCTGACACAGTATTCAATGGGCAGGCATGCCGGTTATTAGCGTAAACTAAAGACCTTATTACACTTTCAATGATTGGAATTTCATACAATTTTGAAGTGCAAATGAGCATCCTAGCTTGCTTGGCTGGCAGCCAGGAGATATTTAAGGCAGACCTAACTGCAACTAGAAAACTGCTTCTCTAAGCGCTACCTTCCTTCAGTACATTTTCTCTATTCCCATCCAACTGGCCAAGCCCAATTAATTATCTGGGAATGTTAATGCTTTTTTAATTGCATTAAGAGTTATTTAGTAAGGATAATCACATTTCACCTCAGTGGCTGCTTGGTGTCCATGGCGGCATGACCTAGTGTATTCCTTTAATGCTGATCTCTTTTAATCATCCCAGATTACATATTTCAGCATGTTCATCCAGTATTCAACTTTTGCAGCAGTGTTAAATTATACCATTCTTTCACAGAGAATAATAATATTCACCTGAAATGCATTTGTTGCAATGCAGCTAAAGGTTCCACAGTCACACTGGGCTGATCTTTGTAAATGAGGACAGTCAGCATCATTGGATTTTGAAAGATAATGTAAAGCAGACATTTTCATCTTCTGATGACCTTTGTATCTGCTTCTAATGTCATGGTAGTGTACCCATCCGTGCTAGGCAAGGAGATGTTAAATAAAACCATTTATACTTAAGAAATTTTACAAATTATGTCTATTATTATTGCTGGTAATTAAATAAAGAAACATGAACACGTTAGCATTACATTACTTTTAGCAAAAACACCAGATATTGTCATAAAATACAGCAAACCACAACAAATGTATACTATATATTTCCACTGAAATGGCCTTTCAGCATTTTTGTGATTTAGATGGACCTTTTGCCAGAAGCAAGTTAGCCACACCCACCAATTTTAACCCTCCTGTTTTCCTCCAGGTCAAAATGACCCAAATCACTAGCTCTTTGTGGCAGATAGAAGGCACTAAACCTAATTCTACAGCTTACTGTAAGAAGTCAAAGGTGAACGCAGGCGGCGAAAAGAAAGACGCTACAAAAAAGAGTGTATGCTCCACGTATTTAATCAAACAAAAACTAACCAATACAAAAATAGACTCCAAACGTTATGTATTGTGTAAACACAAAGGCAATGCAAACACCATAAACAAAAACCCAACAAGAAACACCACCAGCCCTATACACAAACCTATACCCAAGGTGCAACCAATGTTGATTATCCCAAGGTGTGGGTGATTTGGGTGCGCTGGGGACTGTGTGGATGCTGTCCCAGGCGCACACCAGCCTGGCAGAACGGAAGCGTGACACGTACACACACATATGATGTGCACTGCTGGCACAACAAGGTGTGTGTTTGAAACCCGAGGACAACAGGAGGGTTAACATAAAACAACACAAATACATAAATAAATAATGAATAAAGAAATAAATACACACATCAATGACAATGAAGAGAATGACACAAAATAAAGGGCCTGCCCATCTCAAATTCCCGGGCAGAATTTCTGTCCCAGTCCACCACTGAGTATAGTAATTATGTTACTGTGTTTATAAAATGTGTTTGGCCTACCAGGATCCAAATCCATAGCATAGTTTCCAGGTTTTTTTTCTGCATGGCTTCAGGAAATTGAAAGATCCACTCTGTGAGTTCAGTGATTCCATTGGAGCATAGCAACATTCCAGCCCTTTGATTACTCAGATTACCTGTCAATCAAACTTTGACGAAAGGTCATTTCAGTGGTATTTTACAAATTGACAAATCACATTAAAATGTCAAAATCTGAAATTTGCAAGAGGCTTGTTGTCTCAAACTGGATAGAGACAGATTCCTAGTCATGTTTACTCCTACCCAGACAAGCACACTAAGTGAGTATATTCTTTTCTAGTTGTAGGCTCAGTCAACTGATGCCAAGACAAGCAGGTGGATGCCTGACCAGTGCGGTGTAAACAGACCCTAACACAGTCAAGTCAATTTTATTTGTGTAGCCCTTAATCACATTGCAGTCTCAAAGGGCTTTACAAGCAAATATTTCACAATGTAACAAACAAACAAGCAAACAAACAAACAACACCCCCTGAACCTACTCCTCACAGTATATAAACATTTTGTGTGATCTCCATTGTTGACTTGTTGCCAGGGTTTGCTTGAAGATTACACATGTGCTTTTACCGCAAAGCTTTTGGCTTGAAGCCTAGTATTGTAGTCAAGACTACTCAAGACCAAGACTTGACCAAGACTTTGCCGAGTTGACCAAGTCAAGACCAAGACTAAGACCATGCGAGTCCCACACTATATGACATAGGCACTTCTCAAATGTATCTTAATGATCCACATTCCCATTAAAAGACAAAAAAACAAATTAAAATTCCTTTTCATTGTAGGGCTGGGCGATATGAATTAAAATCAATATTACGATTATTTTAAACTTTTACCTTAATTATGATCTATTTTTATAAATGTTTTCTCTTACACTGCTTATTAAGAGCAAGAGAAGGGATTGAACATCAGGGCAGCTCCAATGGATTAGTGGATGTGTACTGTAAGTGTGATCTTGCTCTCAACAATTTTGTCCTATCACTCATTACTATTTGTATAGGAACTAGGTATGATTGTCTGCCACTAGATGTCACACATTCACACTAGGTACACCAGCATCTCAGACGAAAACAAAAGCATGCACGGTCAGCCCAGCTATGAAAAAGTTAGTGAAGTGGGTGTGATGATATTCTCTGCTCAGGACACAAATACTCTGATAGAAAATAGTTGCTTGTTGCTATATTAATGTTTAAAATATCATAGCACCTTTTAACACTACTAGAATGTATACTAGTACTTTTGCGTTGGTTGGTTTCATTTATTTCTACGCCATGTAGGCTACTCTTCTTACTCGGTAATGTGTTTGTACTCCAAGTAATTAAACAATCTGGTGGTGTTACCTTTGTTCACCAAAATAGGTTTACTGCAGTGTTTACATTTTGTTCGGTGTCGACCTCACTGAAGCCAAAGTGTATCCAAATGAACTACGAAGGGACATATAATTCCCTTAAGGTATAAAGCTTGTTGCACACTGGAGGCAAAGTGTATCCAAATGAACTACGAAGGGACATAGAATTCCCTTAAGGTATAAAGCTTGTTGCACACTGGAGGCGGAGCTGAATGGGTTTTCAGAGCTTCTCAGCAGACTACTTGCTTGCTAATGAACATATACAGTACTGTAGCCTAAGGTTGCACACTGCATTTATCGACAGTAGCCTATATTCTGCATACGGTATATACAATGCATTGCATAACGTTGTTGCTGGGCGGAGGCATGAGACATGACTTGTAATTGTATGTATGACTTGACCAAGACCGTTCTCAAGTACTACGTTACTGTTGAAGCCTGACTTTAACACTTTAACACACATTTTGGGGATTTTGACCCGTAAAGTACTTTCATAATCTGGAGGTATGAAAACTACATTTGAGCATTTGGTCAAGTTCAGTAGTGTTTGAAAGGCCAATATAGTTTGGTTTGATCTTCGTATTCATAGGAGTAGTTGTGCGAACCCAGATTTCTGAGTTTTCTGAGCATGTTTTCCCTTTAATTGCCCCCATTTCTAGGAACAGGTTTTTGAAGAACATGATATGCTTCAGATTGCCATTTCAGGAAGTACATAATAATATTTTTGGAGAAATAGTGCTACTCATAGCATCTTAAGCCTACCATTTTTAGGCTGCAGGTTGTATGCTGTCCATAAAAATAGGACTTGTTCTGGAGAGAAAAGTCACTTTGCAGCCTATTGCAGCCTATTGGCATGCAGAGGATTCATGTAGACTTGTTCTGGTGAAATGGAATGTCCATTAGCCTTGGATTAGAGCCTGAGACACCTGCAATTGGTTGCAGACAGGTTTGAATACCCATGGGCATTAGTGGCCTATACCAGTGTCAGATGAACTACTTAAGCTTGGATGAAGGTCAAGCTTGTTAGAGTTGTTACTGTGCATGTTCTCAGTGGCTATAGTGTCCAGTTGTACTCTTATGGCCTTAACATTATAGTAGGAACAGTAATAATAGCATTATCATTCCCATTTCTTTTTTCCAGGATTTTAGTAGGCATATTATGGTGTCCTAGATTTCAAATTGTTACATTGGTCGTTTGATCTTCTACTGCACTTTAAATGTACACTCCTCAATGTTGTTACTGTATAATGCCCCCAGATCCCCACATTTCATTTTATTTTGAAATACTAATGTCCACAAAAGTGGGGATGGGTCAGGTGTGTGTGTGAGTCTGCTCACCTGAGACGACCATTAACATAATGTTGACAGCTACAGTTTACCATTGTGCCAAGAAGATGTAGTACCTTAAGCCACTTTTGAAAGGGCTATTTGCTATTCTACACTGAACTTTGCATGAAACATGCAGAGGATTAATTAGACCTTATCTAACCTTAGTCTTAGTCAGGTCATGCAAAGCATCTGTATATGATCATGTCTGCTACTAGATGTTACACTATCCTTTACAGCACAGACAGTACAGACCTTTACAGTAACGTCATATATGTGTTTGTTGTTAGGGATTCCCATTGTACCAAAATGTAATGTGTACTTTGTGCAATATACATGAGGGCGGGAATATCCCAAGAGCAACATGTATAATGTTTTTTGTGTAAAGCTTGAGGGAGCCCACAGTTAGCCTTTCCTAATAAGTCAAATCAGACTAAATAAGTAAAAATACATTTTAAATAGTGTTCAGTACAAGATTTGCAACATGTAGGTTTGTTCAACTAGCTAAAATATAGGTTAAAATATAAGTTTCTCATTGCAGACATACAGTAAGAGAAACTTCTCTGTCTCCCAGTTAATGTCAACAACTATGTAAATGCACTAGAACCAAAGGTGGGGGAAATCAAAAAGCTGTTTTGCGGTTTATTTATTTATTTCTCAACCAGTCAGAGGGCTTCAACCAACATTAGCATTAACATTAATTTCTGCATCCTGTTTGTAGCAGTTGAAATTGTCAAGAAAAAGGAGACCAAAGTTGGAAAGGGAGTCAAAGCAGATCAAAGTAAAGCTATCAAAGTGGTAAGTTCAGTCAATTAATCTAGCTCTGCCAGATACAGGCCACATTATTCCATTTTACATCAACGTCAGCACTGGCAATTACTTAAATTCCCGCCTCTCTTTTAAGTATGGCTTTTCAATCAATGACATAATGTGTTTCTTAGTAAAGATCCTATTTCTGGCTTCTGAGCATTTTAACCCTGTCATGTACTGCTTTCTTTCTGCCCCTTCTCTAAACTCCTGATCTTCTGCTTCTTCAAAACTTTTACCAAATGTTGTGTTCTAGAAGGTGGTGTTTGTAAATTAACCCTAGTGATGTCCTTAATTTTATCTAATTATGCCACCAGAGGGCGCAATCTGCTTGTGTATTGTTTTGTGTGTTTTTTAATTATCATTGCTGTTTGTATTTATTTCTTTATTAATTATTTATATATTTATTTATTTTTTGTGCCTTTTAACCCTCTTGTTGTCCTCGGGTTTCAAACTCACACCTTGTTGTGTCAGCAGTGCACAACGTGTGTGTGTGTAAGATGTAGAAGTCGGTTTAGCGCCCTCTGTCTGCCATCAAGAGCTAGTGATTTGGGTAATTTTGGCCCGGAGGACATCATGAGGGATAAAAGGTTTAGACTGTAAAAAAAAATTATTTGCACTTTAGTTGATGTGTACAGTATGTCTACTGTCTGTATAGAAAGCTGTATTATCTCATGGTATATTTTATTTTCAGATGCCTGAAAACCATCGTATCTTACCTCCAAACACTATTCCAGTGGAGAAAAACACTTTTAAATGTATCTTTTTCATTGGTGTTAATGTACAAATGTTATTTGTGGGCACTTCACATAAGACCTTGGTACAGTTCCCATTCTTATCAATTCCGCAATTCTGTCTATAGAGAAGCATTTATTATCTGTCAATATTCTCCTTAAAATATTTTTTCAAAAGACGTTGTGGACCCTCATGATGAAGGAAACTTTGGTATGTGAATGTAATCAGTGAAATGTGTTCATAATGCGTTACACCAAAATATTTAATATTGTCTTATCAGCATTTTAAAATTAGATAACTAATCAGCCAACCTACTTCAGAAAAGTTTGTTTTAATGAAACAGTGGTGTTCCAGATAAGGATGTTGTATGATAACGATAAGATGTGTGTGTGCGTGTGTGTGTATGTGTGTGTGTGCGCTCCTCATCTGCCTGGCATGAGGCAGCTGCTGGCCTAAGGGAATGTCTGTCTGTGACCATAGCATCCAACTGTACAGGCCTTAAAGAAAGTTTCCCCAATACAGCTACACTAAAGAGACACTAGAGCGCTTTGTGATTAATGAACATTTGCGC
>JAODUG010059968.1:0-14562 GCA_027564795.1 Aphredoderus sayanus
CTTACACAAACATATGATGTGCACTGCTAGCACAACAAGGTGTGTGTTTGAAACCCGAGGACAACAGGAGGGTTAAACGGCACGAAAAAACAAACATACATAAAGAAATAATTAATAAATAAATAAATACATGCAGCAATGACAAATAAAAAAAACACACAAAATCATACACAATTAGCACAGTTTGGTGGTTCAAGACGATTATTGTAAGGACATCACAAGGGTTAACAAAACTCAAGTCAAGTATTTGGACACACACACACAAACATTTGTGTCAATGCAGACACAAAACTACTGATGGCCTGTAATTCATGCAGCTGTGAAAAACTGCTCAGGAGTTTTCCTTAATTTGTAATCTCAGTCTCAGTGTTGTCTGGGTGTCCCGCTGTCCTGTCCTGTCTCTGTGTCTATACAGAGGGGAAAGTGTCTGTATCTGACAGCAAGGGACCATGGTCCTGCTCTGCCCTCCCTTGGGTTGCGTGGCGCATGTTTCACTTGTGTGTTGGTGTAACATGGGGGCAAGCTGATCTCCCTGGGTTTATCACGCACAATACTGTGGCCTCTGTTGCCTGGAAGGGTCCCTGAGAGACCTCTTTGTCCCTGTCCTTCCTGCACACTGTCCCCTCTCTATGTGTCTGCTCTCCCTCAGTTAGATCAGTAACCAGCCTCAAGAACATGCATCTGTGTCTTCTAATGACTGCTGCCTAATGAGGCGGAGCAGAATGTCCAGAGAAGATAATGCTAGAAATGGTTTATGGTGTGCATTAACTGTTGTTCAATGACGTAGTTGTGCATGTGCTTCTTTCCAAGGCTTGCTCTTCTAAAAAGCATCCACACACACACACACACACACACACACACACACACACACTAACTGCTGTCTTTCTGTCCTGTAATGTGTTCCAGACCTGGGTACCCCCAAGGGTATCCGCTTCTCTGATGTGAGCGATACGTCTGCGACCGTCCACTGGACGGTGCCAAGAGCTCGAGTGGACAACTACCGTGTCACCTATGTGCCCACTCATGGAGGTGGGTGGCATTACCGTTCTTGTAGATTCATCATGTTACCTAACCTGACACGCCTGATGGTTGTAACACACACACCCATGTATAGTGATATGCATACATCCATCTGGGGAGCCATCCATCTAAACTCTTTAGAAAACGGAAGGCACTTTCAAAACATACTTGGCAGGTGATTAGAGGAACACGTCTGTCTATCTGTAGGAACCGCAATTGTTGTTTTAGAGTCGTTTATGCTGTCCTCACACCGAAACCACACCGGTAGCTAGCAGTAAGACGCTGATTGGTCACACACTAGGATTGTTTGCCTCTCCAGATTGATTCTTGCGGCGAAGTCAAACTGAAGCTTGCAAGATCAGGATAGTCTCGAGAGGCTACATGTATTATCTACAACAATATCAAAATACACTTTGTTGTCAAATTTTCCCTTTCCAAATTTTAGATATTTTTATAGTGAGTTGTGATTAGGATAGAGTGAATTTGTCTCATTCGTAGAAGATAAGTTAACTAAGTTAACTTGTTTAACCCTCCTGTTGTCCTCCGGGTCAAACTGGCCCAATGCACTAGTTCTGTAGCAGATATGGCACCAATCATAATTCTACAGCTTACACACACATATGGTGTGCACTGCTGACACAACAAGGTGTGAGTTTGAAACCAGAGGACAACAGGAGGGTTAAAAGGCCCAAAAAAACAAACAAATACATAAAGAAATAATTAATAAAGAAATAAAGTAATACACACAGCAATGACAATAAAGAGAATGACACAATCATACACAATCAGGTGGCGCCATCTGGTGGCACAATAAGATTTAAGAAGGGAAACAGGAGGGTTAAGGAATTTTTTTTGTGATTCAGAACCACTGTCAGAATAGACCACAGCCCATTCGGAACAATAATAATTTCCATAACCTTAATGTTGTGAATATGATAAATCAAGCATGCTTGCAACTGCTGTTGCTTTCGCTCCTTGAAATGTTCTAGCTATTCTGACAGTGCTATGCTGCCCTCTTGTGGTTGTTTAAATAAGTGGCAGTCACACAGTAAAACATAACTAATCAAACTCACTAGCATAGTTATAGGTATACTTATCACCCTCAAATATTTTAGCTTTTGTTCCAGGGGAATAATGTATTAATTTATATATATTCATATATTGATTATAATATTATATTATGCATTATATAATAAATTATTTGGTACCCCATATGTAGCATAATATCAAATATCGAAACTGTTTTAAGTAGAATACTACAAGGCTACAGGTAACAGCATAATATATCATGAATTATGAATAACCTGCTAACACATCAGTGGGATTCGGAAGAATATACAGTAAGAAGTCCAGTGGGGAGGAGCTTACAGTAAAGGGAAATTAAGCAATGCTATAAAAAACGATTAAAATATGATTTATTTACCTATAATTTAAATAGCTTTCTGAAGATTTAAACTTACAGTACGTGAAAGAGTTCTGGTAGGTAGCCAGTTTAGCCATAGGGTTAACATTGGCACTGCGTAATGATCAAGGAGAGCAGGTGCCAGTGTGTAGTCTAAGAATGTATACTGTTTGTAGAGCTTTATGCTGATTCCAGTATCATTATCCACCCATTAATATCCTGTGTGTTCTGCTGCCATCCAGGAAGTCCTAGGACAATGACAGTGTATGGTTCGGAGTCTCATACAGTGCTGCCCAACCTGACACCAGGGGTACACTACCAGGTCAGCATCACCGCTGTCAAGGGTCAAAGAGAGAGTGAGCCTGGTTCAGACAGCGTCACTACAGGTAATTCCTGTCTAGGTCAGCTTACACATTACAGTAATATTTGTCACCTAGTCAGACTACTTAACAAATACCAGCACATTAATGTTAGAATTAATGCTATATTGAAGCCCCAATATGTTGCTCCTTCAAATCATCTGGCTGTCCCTTTGTATTTAATTAACTGATGATTTAAAGTTTTTAAAGTATTACTGTTGTACTGATGTTTATTATTAATAATGAAATATTCTTTCAGTGGTGGACTTTGAACCAGTACTAGTTATTTTACTTTGCCAAACTTACGACCTATAAAGGATCCCTTTCTTATATATTTTTTAATATATTTTCTTTTATATTTATTTATATTTATAGTATATAAAATAAACATATATATATTAAATACATTTACAGTTTTCATATTCTTATTTGTCACAGTATTGAGTTCAAAACAGACTTCCATGTTTGACTTTCATTACAAACTAGAGTACTCAAGCTTTTACAGTCCTACATAGCTCATTTTCCCACAGGCACATAATAGTTGCAATCATATGGAGGTATCTTTTGATATGGGTCAGCTCACACTGACTGTGTGTGTGTGTGGGTGTGTGTGTGTGTGTGTGTGTGTGTGTGTGTGTGTGTGTGTGTGTGTGTGTGTGTGTGTGTGTGTGTGTGTGTGTGTTTTACAGCTCTAGATAAACCCCGTGGCCTAACTGCAGTCAACATTACGGACACTGAAGCCCTGCTGCTGTGGCAGCCTGCCATTGCAACAGTGGATGGTTATGTGATCACCTACAGCGCAGATACTGGTCTGCACACACAAACAAATTTCACATTTTAACAGTGTACAATTAGGATGACCAATCTGTACCACATCTGTGTTTATAGGGGGAAATACTGTTTACACTTTGAAAAGAGAAAAGGCCCTGTTTTTTAAAATACAGATGCTGAATGTTATACTGAAAGTTTAATATAAAAGGAAAGATATTATTATAATATAATAAGCAAACATCATGATCAAACGTCTAATATAAAAACTATTTTATCATGATGATGCTAATATAAAATACTATTTTACCATGATGCATTCAATCTGTATCTTTATAGCCGCTACTTAAAGGTGTGGTAAGTGATTGTACGCTATTACACATTTTGTCAAATTAGCCAATGTCTTCCTGGTCCACTAGATGCCCTAGATGTGTAAATGAGAACACAAACAATTGCCAAGGCATTATAGCCTTGGCAATGCACTTTGGTGGGCGGAGCTTCTGAGGGAGTGTTTTGTGTTTTTGCATAACACTGAGCTGGTCAGCCTAGAAATGTAGAATTTACAAAAATGTACAATACATATTAGCTACATAAAGGACACTGTTTCCATCAAAACATGATACAGATGGGAAGATATGTATGCAGATATGTCTGTCAGGTGCAATTTGGGCCTTCTAGTGAGTTTTCGCCTTGATCTGAAATCCACTTTCCACTATGCCTCCTATGCCTTAGTTACCAAAGATGTTATTAGGTAAAACTGTCTCTCAGTTGAATGTTTATGTGAATGTGGGTTCTATGCAGTGGCTCCAGTGATGGAACGGGTTTCAGGCAACATTGTGGAGTTTGAAATGAGCTCTCTGACTCCTGCTACACACTACACCGTCAAAGTCTACGCCGTGAGAGACACCGCTAAGAGTGCTGCCACCACAACCGAGTTCACCACCGGTGAGTGACGTGTGTGTGCGTGTGTGTGTGTGTGTGTGTGTGTGTGTGTGTGTGTGTGTGTGTGTGTAACAAAAGTCACTTGTCACAGGTGTCCATTAGAAGTCATAGGTACTAAATCCTGCTGTGCGTGCTGTAGATGTGGATGCCCCTCAAGACCTGGCAGCCAGTAGCGTGCAGACAGAGAGTGCCATGTTAACCTGGAGGCAGCCTCGTGCTGACATCACCGGCTACATCCTCAGCTTCCAGTCGGCTGATGGAACAGTCCGGGTGGGTAGACACTATGGCAACTGTCACACCGCTTCTTAATAGTAATCATAATCAGGATAGTTTCCGTATCAATCAAACTGTACATGACAAGGCACTTACAAGGCCGTATCTCCTGGATGCTGTTCTCTCAGGAGGTGGTGCTGAGCCCCACTGCCATCTCCTACAACATGCTGCAGCTCAGCGCCTCCACAGAGTATTCTGTCAGGCTGCAGGCCATTGCCGGGCCCAAGAGGAGCCGTGTCATCACCACCACCTTCAGCACCAGTGGGTCCAGCAGACACTTTATACTACTGGCAGAGGAATCACTTATAGAATTGTAATGTAAAGCATAAAGATTATAGGCTACTATATACTTTTTGGCAGTGTGTAGAAAGATAGTTTTCCATGGCTTACACATCAGTAATATAATCACTTTTGAGTTAAGACTTGAGACACACCCAGTGTTGGGCAGGACACCTGACACCTTCTTTATGATTGGCAGCAGAGAACGACACGCCTTCCACCTGACATCTACTCATCACCCTTAAACTCCTGTCTGTTTTCACACTCCCTTTACAGTAATGCTACTGTCATGCTATTTTACCTCCATTAACATTTGCAACCATACAGTTTGGATAAAATATGGGTTACATGAGGTCAAAATCATAATTTGTATTCTTTCAAAATGTAAATTTATGGAAATCTGTCAAGATAGACATTATAATGTCTGTCCCAAACTTTACCTTACAGTTAGTTATATTCTGTCCACTGAACACAGCTGGTGCTGGTGACTAATCCTCCCTCTATAAATATGGGTGTGTGTGTGTGTGTGTGTGTGTGTCTATATTTAGCTGGTGTGCTATACAGGTTCCCTAAGGATTGCTCTCAGGCCTTACTGAACGGAGACACTTCTTCGGGTCTGTACACCGTCTATCTGGGTGGCGATGAGAGTCAGCCCCTGCAGGTCTTTTGTGACATGACTACAGATGGCGGTGGATGGATTGTAAGTGACATTAATGTGTAGTGGAAACAAAACATGTTTTTAGATACTCATATAAACATTTTGCTGAATAATGGTTTATATTCTTTGACCTCAGAACTCCTAGATTAATTAACATTGGCAGACGAACAATTGCAAAATATTGAGAGAAACATTAAGATAATTGGAGGTGATTCATGTTTTCTTCTTGCAGGTATTCGTCAGACGCCAAAGTGGAAAGCTGGAGTTCTTCCGCAACTGGAAGAATTACACTGCTGGCTTTGGAGACATGAATGATGAATTCTGGCTGGGTAAATTACAATTTAATTTGTGTTTGTCTAGACTGTCTATACCGTATGTGTTAACTCCTTCACTAGCTTGCAGGTTTAATAGTCTCATTCCTTCCTAGGTCTGTCCAACCTCCATAAGATCACAGCTGGGGGACAGTATGAGCTGCGAGTAGATCTGAGAGACAAAGGAGAATCAACCTATGCCCAGTATGATAAGTTTTCTGTCTCTGAACCTCGTACTCGCTACAAGGTCCATGTTGGAGGATATAGTGGAACTGCAGGTGGGTCGGGTTTATGTAAAGAAAGTCTTCCTTTGGTGTATGTATTGGCCAGTGACAAGCAGCCTCCCATTTCTTTCGGCATGACATTTTAAAACAAATTGCTTTTTATTTTTATTTAACAGTCTTTTGGGGCGCAGTAGAGCAGGGTGATCGAGAAGTCGCTGGTTCGAAATCCCGCTAACTCCTGACCATCTGGTGGCACAAAAAGATATAATAATTACAATAGGAGGGTTTACATTATATTATAATTACCAATGCTAAAATATTTTCTGAAACAGAAAAGTAGATGTACAGTATGATTATGAAAACTGTCCAGAACTTGTGTTATACAGTAACTCCAACTGTAGCTCCATTGTTGACGGTTCTTTTGTGTCCCTGTAGGTGATTCAATGACTTACCACCATGGGCGGCCATTCTCCACGTACGACAATGACAACGACATCGCCGTCACCAACTGTGCCCTGTCTTACAAGGGGGCCTTCTGGTATAAGAACTGTCACCGTGTCAACCTCATGGGACGCTATGGTGATAACAATCATAGCAAGGTATGTTGTTTGACACAAGATCCCAGATTTTATTTTGGTACATTTTTACTTGGAGCATATAGTAGTTTCTCCAAATACTGTAGAAATATTGACAGTATAAACTATAAAATAAACTATAAAATATAATGTAAATAGAAGTAAGACTTATGTTGCTGCCCCACATGCAGTGATGATTAACTAAACAATGTTTCTACTATCTGCTGGACTACTAATATCATCTGTCCTGTATGTTTCAAAGGGTGTGAACTGGTTCCACTGGAAGGGCCACGAACATTCCATTGAGTTTGCCGAGATGAAGATCAGGCCATCCAACTTCAGAAACTTGGAGGGAAGGAGGAAACGATCATAAACACCCACCACCGCCACCCTGGGCTACCTGCTACCCACCTCAGTCTGTGGCCCTTGCATGGACTTCAGCTGCAGCTTGCAGCTGACTTCAATCCACACATCCCCTACAGCCACATCCCCCACAGCTACCAAAGCCACTGCCAGAAGTCTTGTCACCCCCACCTAAAGCATCGCATCATAGCCTGACCATCCTTCGTAAGGCACAAATCATCCTCCTCTTTCAAAACAGATCCAATTAATGCAACCTTATATAGTCGTGAGTAGTAGAACACGCAGCCAATGCCAAAATTTGCTGTCGTTAAAATGGACTTTAAATGCTGCGCAAGTCAAACCCCACAAACTGTTCACACACCAAAGATAGAAAACTCCATCGAGGCATCACAAGTATGTTTCATCTTAGTCTTTCTCTACATTGCAGCACCTATGGAGAGGTGTATTTGTGTGTGATTCCAGGCACCATGTTTGTACAGTACAGCAGCACAGTGTATCCCACAGGGAGGAAGGTTGTTTACATAGTCTTGTTTAGTGTCAGGGACTCTTGGTTAAAAACTGACAATGTTTATAACTGGATGGTTATAGAAATGTTATTCCTCATCTAACACTTGTACAGTAACTGTTCATCTCAACACAAATGTTTTATAGGTTGAAGATACTTTGCTTAGAAGAAAAATCTGTGTGAGGTATCTTTTCATTCATTTGGTCTTATTGTGTGACATAATAGTATCTGTGTCACTTTATCCAGGATTCTGCTACCCTTTTCCCATTGTTGAACTGAAGAAAATAAATAATGGAGAAAATAATTCCATATTCCATGTTCCAAGTGGATAATAGTTTGGTATAAGCACGTGCTCAATAACAGCTACATTGCCATGCATTTTAAGCGTTAAAGAACAGAGAATGAAAATTAAAGTCAATGTGTTTTTGAATTGTTTCGTCTGTGAATCCGAGGCAGGACCTGTTATTCAGTATGTCATGAAATGGGTGATTCTGTTTTTGCAAGATGTGAATACAGTATATATGTTGAACAAACATTTTTTGTGTGTTTTAAAATACATATGGATGCTCAAAACATGAATACATGTAGATGCCAATTGCAATTGACATACATTAGTAAGATTGCTCTTTTGGGGGGGAAAGTACGTGTTTGGGCAGGCCAAAACTATAGGACTAGTTACTTCCCTGTCCCCCTCCCCTGTCCCACTTCCCCCGGCAGGGCAGGATACTAAACCACTGACCCTTTAAAGAATGCCTGTGTAAATTAAGTCTCTTTATATTGTTTTGTTTTTGAGTTGTGTTTGTTTATAACTTGGTGAACAACAGCTGTCTCTGTATTACAATTAAACACATTTTGTTTTGAAGGTAAGATGTCAAGTTTAATTTAATTTGTTATCAGAATAAAACATCTGACTGCATTTTGCGTTAAATTATAATATAGGTCTATCCAAACAGAAACACTGATTCACACACTGAGCTGTTTTATAATAATGATAATACACTTGCATATCATATACAGAATACATTGACAACATTTTAAAACGAAATTCTAAAATAAATTGCTGGATTGGTTAAGGTATAAGGGAAAGTCAATTGTGTGACTGTCCAATCTATAAGCTATTCATATTTCTCAGGAACATGATTCCTTTGTTACCAGAAATCAACAAGAGATTAGTTGAAGACCAATAGGATTTGTAGTATTTGTAGTTCTTTAGCATCTAGAAGCGCATTCATCCTCTGCTTGACGTTTATCATATAGCCTACTCATATCAACCAATCTGACACAAGGGGTGCGTTTAGTGGATGGAACGTTTGAACGTTAAATTCAATTGTTTTACTCAATTACAATTTCAAGGACGTTCGCTGCGTTTAATGGGCATGACAAGTGTTGCTCAATGACGTGTAGCACATTTGGAATCTGTTGGTGTTTTATCAGTAGCCTATTTCTGAATAGTTGTCATCATTATTTTGTACTAGTCACCAAATGATGCTTTCATTACCATCTTATTTCATCTTAAATGTATGCCCATGAAATTCATGAAATATAAAATCAGAATATGTTGATACAACCATTGTGGACATGTATCCTTTATTCGTTTATTTGGAAGAGGTTTAGTGGCTATGCACCGACAGAGGTGGTCCATCATCTTGTGCATCTGTAGGCTACAGCTGAAAAATATATAGCAGTAAAACACAAACTATCGCTTTGTTGTTGTTATGTGCCATGTGACTGTTGTAACCTGGCGTTCAGTCCACTGCCATCCGCGTTCATTAAACGTGTAGAAAACGTCCCACGGTCCTGAACGCAGAAAAGGGCAGTTCTAATAATTAATTAAAGTCCGCCTTCATCATGAATATTAATACTGATGTGTCCGTGTAAGGAACGATCACGGTCTATTTCCTAGTTACCAGATAAGCCCTGGGTGTGGTCGCCATTCTTGTTTGGCATTACAACAAGCAACGTGAGTTGGATTCAAATACTGTAACCCCTGGCCGCCTAAAATATACACAATTACAACATTTGAATTGTTACAAATACAATTTGAACAAAAACTGCTGGATTGTAATTTGGCGATGAGGACAACTTCACCATGGAGGTTAGTGAAGTTATTTGTTGTTTCCGCCGTGCTGATCCTGCTTGTTCAAATATTTCTTGGCACACTCATAAGAATGTTCAACAAGCAGTCGCCAAAGCCTATTCCTCAGGAAGTGTACCAGATCATAGCTCCAGCAACTTACAGCTATATTCTCAACCAGCCAGCTGTATGTAAAGACAGAAACCCCTTCTTGGTATTGATTATACCTGTCTCCCCATGGGATTTTGAGTCTAGGGATGTTATTAGAAAGACATGGGGTGCTCCTGGCTTAATTCCCAGGGTGGACACTCTCACATTGTTCTACGTGGGACTTCCTGAAGCGGGCCATATGTCAGACACCCAGGACCACCTGGAGAAGGAAAGCAGGGAACACGGTGACATCATTCAGATGGACTTTCTGGACAGCTATCATAACCTGACCATCAAGACCATGATGATCATGAATTGGCTTGCCACCTACTGCCATCCTGCATCTTATGCCATGAAGGTGGATGCAGATATTTTTGTGAATGTGTTTTACTTGGTCAAGTTGCTAGGCAGTCGTCCCAGGCAGGATTACATCACAGGCTCCGTTATTAGAGATGGGACACCACGGAGGGATCCCAAAAGTAAATGGCACCTATCGCAGAAGCTTTACCCTGAGGATTACTTTCCTCCATATGTCTCTGGGGCAGGTTATGTCTTCTCCACGGACTTAGCCAGGAAGATCTCGTGGGCTTCCAGGTTTGTGCGAATGATACCTTTGGAGGATGTCTATGTGGGTCTCTGCTTGCGGGTGCTAGGTGTCAGGCCTCTATACTGCCTAAGCCTGACCCTGAGGAACCTGTTTGAAGTGCGAAAGTTAGAATATGACACTTGCACTTTTGATAAGCTAGTGATTGTCACTGGATATAAACCCTCAGAACTCTTGCATATCTGGAAAGACTTCTCACAAAACCACCTTAGCTGTTAACACAGCCTGTTATTGTTTCCCTCTGAATAGAAAATATGTTTACACAGAATGTGTCTGAAAATGAATGAATCTCTCAGGATTAAAGATTATCACTAAATTTGATTCAACATTTCCAGTTTGCACTAAAATTGAGATGAAATAAGATATGTTGCAGTCTTTTTTCTTTTATACATGGTATTTTCTGTTATGTGATTGGTTTAAGTGTGTGTGTGTGTGTGTGTGTGTGTGAGTCAAGTTGATTGTAACTCTCGGATTAAAGTGAACAGGTGGTTATTTTACATTACCTATAATTAGCAGATATCCTGGAAAAGATACGGTATAATTTGAGTATTATGTAACAGCAATACTTTGTGCCACAAAAGTGTTATATCCAGTTGACGTGTTGTACTTCCACAAGATAACCACCTGAGGGCATTATATACAAGCTTTCCGGTGAGAAATGGAGTGTAAATTTTATTTTTTAACTTAAATTGGTAGTAGTGTAATATGTGCTGTTTTATAATATTGATGTATTTTAACTTTCAGTCATGTTTACAATAATTGAATATGACTGAAATTGTATTATACCTATATGTACATGCTGCTTAATTAACTATTTGCTTTGTTTTGCACTTGAATAAATGAAGACCATGACCTATTCATTGTGTTTGTGATGGCTTACAGTGAAATTAATCAAAGAGACAGATGGATTATGGAAAACCCGAAAAGGCAGATAATGTGCTTTACTGTGATTACACAGCAAAGCAGGGCAGTCATTAGACTGCCCTGTTCTGTTCAGTAGACGAAATCTGCTTGTGGAGGTGCTATAAGTGAGATCACAAATATACTGATGCATGATTCACTAGTCTGTCCAGCATTCAGCAGATGGCTACCAACCTACAACACTCCCAAACCTACAACACAAGCTTTCACTTTTATTTTGTTTTATTCCAAGCCTCAAAATATATACTTGTTAAATTTGAAACACAGTTGAGGTTGTTTTTATTAAGCACACATTTTGTTTCGGCCAGCTCAACAACTCACAATATAAAGCCATCTCCTTCTGTATTTTGTTAATTTTTCTGTAGTTTTTGTCATTATACGTTCGTCTTGTTTGTTTCTCTTTGAAAATGCTGGTAAGTTTAGCACCTTCATGTTGTTCAGAAACATCAGCTTAATGCCATTAAAACGTTTTAATCATTTTTTTTATGCTTTTAAGTAATAAAAGGGAAAATGGAAGACACCATTCAATCAATCCACTAACCGCAGCCTGATATTTCAGATGCAATGCTGCTTCAGGCTCCCAGTGGGCGGGGTTATATCCTCCAACGTAACGAAGTTACAAAACATGCATATTTCTCACCCTGCACGTAGCGAGCAGTTTAACGCGGAACGCGTCTATGAATGCACCCACCACCGTGCACTGATAGGCTACTGATGCAGGAAGACCACCACATACGAAGTAAAGGATACGAGATGCGCAAGGTGCTTTTACGAATCATATAACCTTCTTGAGATGATTACGGTTTCACTCTGTAAACACGCTCTGTCAACGGTCTTTCTCAAATAAAGATTGCCTTCAAGGAAAGTAAGTTGCCTATTATGCTTGTATCCCTGTGCAGTTTTCATTTAGTGCAAATTTCGGTCTGTTGTCTGAACAGATCCTGTTATAGTGGTTATGGATAAGATGGTACTAGATGCAACAGGTGGAATATCTAATCTGGTGCTACATCTTTGCATAATAATAATTTCTAGAGTTAGTTCGCAGTGTACACAGGGAATATATTGATCTGTGACATTTTGAAATGTGCTATAACATTTTATGCTGACTAATGTTGGCCAATCTGACTTGGTGACAGACAATTTGCTCAGCTCCTCTATGTTGCCTGCGCGTCAGTAAATGTTTGTTGGGCTTTTGCTCATTGTCGCATGTGTGTTTTTTTTTTTTTTTTATGTTTGTGGACAGACCATTAACTGTTGCTGCCCAGGTGTTGTCACCTGACGGATAGAGTATACCCATCCAGCCTCAAGATGCATATGAATAGCATATTAAATAAATTGAGTAAGTATTTTCAGTTTCAAGACCACACGTGTTTTCATTCCTGATTGGGGGGTCCAGCATTACACCACATGCTATTACTCAATGCTGTAAATTAATTATCCCACAGAATATTTAATTTGGAGGAGCAGGCGCTCAGTTGAATAATGTGTTTTAGACAGCCTACATAGTGTCCCTCAATAGGAAGTAATTGGCAGAGCCAACTTCTAAGTGTAACAAATAAACTGACTGCTGCTGTGGCTTATCATAACTGTGCATGAAGAGGTGTAGCTTTAATGTAGGCAGTGCTGAAACTGACTGTGTAGGTGGTATGGCTTTGTGTTCCTGTTATTTTTCTTTTTAAATGTAAGACTAATTTAGGACTTCTGTCTGTGTGTAGCTTTGTGTTGTGCTGATTTAGAACACTTCATTCAGCAACCTGACTTTAACCTTGTAGTGTCAGGGAAGTGTCCAGTTACCTTTCTGGTCAGACTCTGTAAAGGGCTTCAGTTTTATGATTTTTATTGTCTATCACAAACTAAAATTGATAATGAGTGTAGGATGGTCTACTGGTCTGGGTGTTTGACTCCCAGCCGGAAGGTTGTGGGTTCAAGCCCTGGAGTTGCTGGATTACCTGCAAACATCCTCGGGCAAGATGTCTAACCCCAATTGCTCCCAATGGTTAGGTGCTCCTTGCATGGCTTGCACCGCCATCAGTGTATAAGTGTGTGCGAATGGTGAATGTGAGGCAATAATGTACAGCGCTTTGAGTGGCCGGTAGGCTAGAAAAGCGCTATTTAAGTGCATCCCATTTACATTTACAATGAGGTGGAGCTTGAGGTATTGAACTGTTATAATGATTTTATCTCACAAATCACCACAAAATATAAACTATTTTTGCCCAAGGTTAGAATGTTGTTTGGGTGGGGGATGATTCTTCACTGATCTCTACCCACTGTGTCTGTGAGGTCACAAAGAAGACCATGGGGTCTTGACTATCCAGTTAGCTACAGCCAAAGCAAACCTGGTACAAATAAAACACTGTACAGTACAAGCAAATTAATGCATGCATGGCTGAACTTTGTGAGCTGTTGCTAGCAAACTGACTGTTGTTCACCTCCGAACACCTCAGTAAAGCTGCACTTGTTCTATAGAGTAGCAAAGCTGACCTTTGACTATACCATGGGGATATCCAGGTGTCCTGTTAAATAATGTTATCTACTGACAAGTTAGTGGTGAGGTTGCACCCAAACCTCCCTGGCCAGCATTCTGGGAGTGGGTTGGGTGTAACCAACCACAGACACAACATTGCCCTACCCCAGTAATGAGTGATGCTTTACAGTATACTACTAAACGGTACACCCATCTTATTAGTAGCCAGAGTTGACCGGCAGATTATAACAGTACATACCCAGCCCTCACCACTATGTCTTGAGATGTCTTGAATTCTGAGGCGTAGTGATTTCTTGAGACATCTTAAGAACTGTCAAGACATGTATTTAGTGGACTGAAACCCTGTGTGTTCTTCTACTAGCCCATCCATTGATAACCTATGTTCTTATGCATAGTGGGTTATATCTCACAGTTTTTTTTTTTCATACCATTCTCTAAACTCTCTGAAATATACTTGAACAACCCTTGCACTGACAACAATTCCACAGTCAAAGTCACTTTGATCACATGTCTTCCCAATTATGATGTTTGAGCAATCGAACATCTTTAACCCTCGTAATGTACTCCGGGTCAGAATGACACAAATCACTAGCTTTTGTGGCAGATAGAAGGCGCTAAACCTAATTTTACAGCTTACACACACATA
>JAODUG010059978.1:0-14561 GCA_027564795.1 Aphredoderus sayanus
TCACTATCAAGGAACCACATATTTTATTCAAGAAAGTTATCCATTTCCTTTCCTGACAAATTTCCCACATATAAAGAAGACTAACTTAGAAAACCCTGCCTGCCTCTCTTATCCCATTCCACCCCTAAGCTCCCCTTCTTAAACTCTTAGAAGCTGATATCCCAAAGGTAAGTCATTCCCCATTCCTGTTTGGCATGGAGACTGTTGTCCTGGTTGGTCTATTCACTGGCACTAAATTGTTTGGTTGGTGTTGCATGTGCTTGGAGGAAAGATTGCTCTGGCCTTTGAAATGGCTCAACAAACAATGAAGAGGCAATGTGAGCCTAGCATGGCCTCAATATGCATGCCAGCTTACAATGTGTCTGCACGTCATAAGGCAAAGTTATTGTTAAATATCACACCACGTGACATTGAATTGTCTATAATCTGGGGTGTTTGCATGATGTGTAAGTGTAAAACCTTGAATAATTCATATCCACTACACTGGTTGAGAACGCACAACGCTGATTCATTTTTAAAGGTACCCTATTGTGACATACTGTACAAGTTTTTCAAAGTTGTATAGTCCGTTGTCTTGTCTGAGGCATGAAAGGACTTGACTGATTTTGAAATCTGTCAAAAACATTTTGAAATTATTCCTCTCAATGATGATGTTAAGCAAGCAGTCACATTTAGCCCCAAGTGTGGCATAACTGCTGGACTGTAACCAATCATATTTTACCTGTATTTGACTCCCACTTATGTAGCTAATCAAGTTAGGTCATGTTTAAAAATGTTTGTTTTTTAAAGAAACATCTGTCCAACATGGCAGTCCAAAAACAAATGATATGGGGCCTTCACATCAATGAATGCAGCAGTGCCATGTTAGAGCAGCTTTAAGGGGGTTGCTATCTATTTCAGAGCTACAGTACATGTCTCTGTGATTGGGACAGTATTTTACATTCTTTATTATTTTTCACTATTTAAATCTTTTATGAGCAGCTTTGTCGGTGGTGGCAAGAAGAAGGAGAAACGGAAGCGGCACGAGAAAAGCTTGGACAGGGAGACCAGTTTGTGATGACACGTACTGGCTTTGCCACTGTGTTTTCAACCAAAACAACAACAAAAAGAAACAAAACAACAAAAAAAGGGAGGGAGAAACGCTGTGCCACACTCGATCACCTTTGTACTGTGCGTTTTTGTCATGTGAGTCTGTGTGCAACTTGTGTGGGGAGGAAAAGAAAACAAACTGTTCAAAACAGTATTATTATTATTGCTATTATTATGGGAGACCAAGAAGTATTTGTTCCTTTTTCTATGTATTTCAATGTGTGGTGATACCAGCAACAGAAGGAGTTACCGCAAGGATTATATGACACTTGGGCCAATTCAGTAAACATTTGAAACTTAAAGTTTTTAAATCTGCTTTACTTTATAATAGGATAATTTGTATTTTGTATGTTTTTGTATTTTTTCAAGAACAAAAACTGTGAGCTGTTTTCACAATAGGGGGTCTCTATGCTGAAAACTGTTCACAAACGTCCAGTTTGTGGAATCGGTCTTCTATTTAAATTTAACATAGGATAGATATTTGCCAATAATAACCTACTGCACTGGTATCTAAAACAGTTGGCTATATAGAAAATGTAGTAGATTTTTGAAAGTATTAAATATACATTTTCTATATTCTGTATATCTAAATGTATTTTTTTTGTGATGCTCATTGTATCTTTTATCATTCCAGATTTTTATCCATAACCATTTTACAAATAAATCTCTATGCTCCTATATACAGTAGCTGAAATTAGGGGACAGTATTTTTTGTTTGGGTGGCTAATTTCCTAAATTAATATTTCATCTGCATGGCGGCATAGCCCAGAAGCTCTCTGTATGTATAGCTATAATGGCCTTGGCTTTTAAAATTATAAAGTCTGCATATGATGAGTTTAAGGATGATTCCTTCCCTTGTATGTAATTTTGTCAGTGTCATCCACAGAGATGTGATCTCTCTTCGAATGACCCCTTAACATGTAAACCGCCTGAAACCATTCTGCCAAAAGATGGCGCTAACTTCACTCACTGAAAGAACACGGTTACTTTTAGAGATGCAATAATACTTTCTCTGAAAATGGCAAAATGTTATAAAAGTTACAAGAAAAAAATAAACATTGTATAATAGTCTACATAGTATATTTTATCCATGTAAAATGTTACTAATATATTACTAACTTGAAAACAGTGGTAAACATTTTTTTCGTTGTAGATGTTATTTTCCCATTGTACTTTCTAAGTTATGGATCGTTGCTGAATTATAAAACAAATAATGGGTCAAATAAATATATCGGTATCAATAGTTTGGCCACTTCTGTGAGGATTTCTGCCTTAAATTTGGTAGCGATAGCTTGATACGTGTTTTTATTTAAATATTCTATAGAAAAATATCCTTTCAAATTTGTTGATGTTAAATTGTGATTTGTAACACGAGAATGAGAGCGGATGAGAGAGAGAGAGATTGAGAGAGAGACACACAATAAAGAGATATAAAATTAATTCTGTCTCTGCATTGAACTTTACATGACCGCATTTAGGCCACAGCCTATGTTATAAAAGTAGGCTTACAGTGGGTTGGGTTCATTAGCTTCAGGGCAGGTTAAATTATGTATGTATAAATGCTATTTATTCAAATTAAAATAAACTCTGATTTATGCAAACATGGTGTATAATGGTTGAGGCCATTTTTGAACAATTAAAAACAAATATAAACCAGACCATTCAAGACTAGATTTTAAGGGTATCCCAAGGGTTAAACATTTCCAACAAGTTGAATGTGCATTTTGTGTCATGATAAGTGACAAAATTAACTGAAAAATAAAGAAAAGTGTAGAAAGAATATGTGGGCAGCTACAGTATGTGCTCAAAGCGCATGTCTGATCATGGATGTGTCTGATGCAGATCTTCCAGTAGATGTCACTGTTTTACAAATATTTTGTGGCTACGGTGTCTACAAAGGGACATGCGCCGTTTTATTATAGGAACTTCATATTCCTAAATATCACTGTATTATATCGGTATTAACATTAATGTTAGTGCTGTAATTGCTGCTCATACACAGTAATATATAAATCAATTGAAAACAAGGTAAGCGCAGTAAAATAAAACTGGTTTAGTTGTTTGACCCAACGCTGGCCAACAGCAGCAGCGCCACTTGGACTTTTCTTGGGGAAAATCCATCAAATTCGGAGCGTACCCGCTTCGTTGGCCAACTGTTAACAAACAGCCTATGTAGTCCCGTTGGTACGAATACAAATAAAACAGCTCCTAGCAGGTAAGGACTTTGAAATACGATTCGGTGAGCTAACGCGATTTATGTGAAGTCACAAAGAAACGACATAGTCCCTCAGCTATCGTTTGATTGTGCCTGTAATAGCTTCATGCAGTCGAAGCTAACGCTAGGAAGCTGGTGTTGGTATTGCTAGCCAGCTAGCCAGCTGCCAGTCCGTTATAACCACAAAACAGTGCTTCTCTGTTTGCACAATAAACAATATTATACGCTGGTCTGTTATCTTGAGTGACCGCATAATCCGGTTTCCTGGTGAAATTCCCTCCACTTCATTGATTTAATTGTGTAACTTTTGTATATGTACTAGTTTCTGATTTGTAATAACAGTGTTAGCAGTGGACTAATTGATCGTTTGTCCCATATTCCTTAACATTTAGGCAATTCAACGCTGGACAATGAAGTGCAATGCTCCCTACAGCCTTTCTCAACAGGTCATGTCACTGTATCGTCTCATTCGACATTAGGCACTTAACATTTAAAACAACTGGGTCTGCTAGACTGACGGGAAGATATTCTTCAGCTGTCATTTGTTTATCAAAAGAGAGTTTCCGAGGTCGGAGCCAAGTGACTTTTTGGGAGACACAGTTTGGAAGTATCTTCTTGTGCACATTGGGCCTGGCTCCAAACCCAGCACGCCATGGAGGTCACCATGGAGTACTGCCTAGAGCAAGTAATGCAAAAGGACTTGGGGAAAAGGCTACAGGCGGGCCAGGACCTTATTGTCAGTATTATGGATGAGGAGAAGACCCCTGACTTGGATCAAGACCAGTCCATGCTGGACAGGATGGTGGATGGTGTTGCCAGTTCCTGGGTCAACTCTAACAATTTTAAGGTGAAGACCTACAGGCAAAATCTGAATTGTGTGGTGGGAAGGCCTTTGGTTAGTCAAATAATGTTCTTTCAACCTAGCAAAATGTATTGAAGGAAGTGGAAAAATAAACAGATGTCCTTTAACAACAGCAGAAATATGAACCTAGCCCTGTAGAATAGCTCAGAATGTGATGCCACCCAAACAGAAACATGGTGAGGTTGATTTTGTCTCATAGAGTTCAGTACACAAAAGCCATATTTTACCTTTAACATGGAATGGCTTGGCTTTACTTATCAAGACCTTTTTATTGTACTATTTCCAAAATGACAAATAGAGATGTTGGTACTTGAGAAGAAAGTTGGCTGTCTTGCACAAGGACACCATGACCTATTAATGGTCTGTCAGAGATCTTAGTGCGCAAGCTCATTAGGCTTATAACAGGGTTTCTAACCAGATGTGTGCTTAAGCCTTGGGCACTCTGCTATGTACAGTAGAGAGCCCTGCCTCTTAATCCTGGCTGGTCGTACCACCAAACTGGGACATGGATGTCCCCTTTTTTAAACAGAAGCCTTGAGGTGAACCGTTGGAAGACAGATCCCTGTCCAACTTAAGCACACTAAGACAAGTCGTCCCAGGGGACTGCTTAGCTTGCGGAAAAGCCTCCTTCATAATTGATAGGTTGTCTGAGTGGTGGGGCAGTTGAAAGAACGATGCTTACTACCAGCATTTTTCTTCTTCTTCTTCTTGCTTATATAGGCTCCTATCTTTATGGTTGCCATGGTACATGTTTTGCATGCAGTCCAAGCGTATCTAACTTATGCGGATATGAGGCTGCCATAGCTTGTTAATCTACTGTATACGGTGACATCATACTAATAGAGCGCGGTCCACTGGCACAGTGACAGTGGCCCGTGCAATAACATTGAACCACTATAGATTCCCTGTAGTAAACAATGTATTTCTTTATTGAGGAAGGGGTAACGAATAGCCTGCTATAAACTGTATGTGATCTTTATCTTGTCTGCACTTGTTCCAATTCAGTCAAAATGTAACCTCCTAGAACCGATTCACTTTTTCTTCCGATGACTGATTATGAGTCCACCAGAGTTTTCTGGGACGAGCCGAAGGCAGAGTGACGTATGATGGTGTACAGTACAGTGTGGAGTTAGGGAGGGAGAGATTATGGTTACTGGCTCACCGCCTCCCCGAGTTAACAGCTGCATGCTCATATTGCACACATACAGGCATCCGAGCAGCAAGCCACTTCGCTAGCCTTGGTAAAGCGCTGTCCCCGCCACTTCCTGTGGTTTACATGGCGCGGTAATGGGGACGGGGGCTCCCATGTGAGACAGCGACGCGGGTGCTGTGAGCTTAATTTACTAGCGCCATTAGCCCAGATATGGCCCTAAGCGGCCAACCGCCAGCCAAGCCGATCTTGAAAGCACAAAAAAGTCCTAGAAATAAAGAAAGCATTGTCTAAAGCCAAGATATGATATAACCACCGTCTGTTCACCCAGCATGTAAACGTATTGAATGTTGCTGTTTGAATTTGCGAACTATGTGTGAGGCTGTCTGTGTGCTATGTTCTTTAAAGTGTGATTGAAATGTAAATTAGGTCAGGTGATTCGTGCCATCTCAGCAGTGTCAGTAGAGTTTGTGTGAGACTTACAGCTCCTTAAAGCCTTGTGCAAAGAAGCAGTGGAACATCCTAGGCCTAGTGACGGGGGCAATCTGAGCACTGCGGCAGTGGGAGTGAAGCAGACAGCCTTTTAATAATGTGGTATTATATTGAGGGGTAGCCTAATGGCTTGATATATTGAAAGCACAGGGGATCTTGCAGTGCCAAAGCAATTGTATTAATGTATCAATAGATTTTTACATGAGTAATTTAGTCCAAGCTGCAAATAATTAGTCGTTGTGACCTGATGGCTTTTAATTATATAGATCATGAATGGACATAACTGCCCTTTGTGCGTGAACAATGATTTCCTGCAAGCATTTATAACTGTAGTAGCGGTTTATAACCAGAAGACAGCAGTATTATGCACATCATTTTGCTTTTACTTCCGGGACAACAAATGTTGCGCTAAAGAGCGTTTTTCCAAAAATTGCACCGTAACCTGAACACAAGGTCCAGGCGATGCTTAATGTGTTGATTATGGTGTTAGCAGGGATACTCTCACTATACGTTCATTGAGTGCCCCAAGCCACCCCATGACAAGGAAAGTTAACGCATGTGTATACTGGAGACGAGTTAGACATCTGTATAACATTTTTAGTCATGGTTTCCAGATTCTTTCGTATTTTAGCACACATATGAATATATTTTCACATGCCTTCTATATGCTGGACAAAAACGTCATTGTTGTATTTCAGATGTGTGATTTGGGAGGTAAAAACACTTAGGTTTGTCAGTTTACCCATAATCCTTTGCTGCTGGTATTCAAATGTATTTCTCATGCAGTCTGTGCTAAATCTTAGATGTTTTTTTTTTTTTTCAGTGCTACTTAATCATTCCACTATGTGTAATTTATACTTAAGACTTTTTATGGTTTTGAAGGTGGTTTTGTTTGGGATGGACATACTTTCAGCCCTCATCACAAGACTGCAGGAACGCTTTAGGACTCAGGTTGGAACTGGTAAGATATCATAGCATTATCATATCTTCAGATTAAAAGTAATATATGTAATATGTAATATAATTGTCTACTGGAATTGTAATGTGTGACCCAGTTTTATATATCAGAATTGGCATGAATGTAATGTAACATGCCATTTTACTAGTGGAGGGCTCAAAAGTTAATAGATTATACTGATTTCTCCTTAGAAAATAACTTTTTCTTGATTTCTTTCATAATTACGTAAACACTCAAACAAATAACTGAAAGTAAATGTAATATTTTCTTGTATTTTAATTTATTTTAATTTTACTGCTGCAACAACTGGTTTTTGCATATTCTGTTTATTCCATCAATCTACTAATTTAGTATACCATTCATCACACATTTTTAACATTTGTAGTGGTTGATGGGTGGCAGCAGTCACAAGGATAATCACATTGACTCTCAATAGTGCTTAAGAGTCTTCTTGGTGATGGATGCTTCAGCTTTGTCATATTGTGTGTGTGTGTTTTATGTGTGTGTGTGTGTGTGTGTGTGTGTGTTGGCAGTTCTGCCCAGCCTGATAGACCGTTTAGGAGACGCCAAGGACCAAGTGCGAGACCAAGACCAAGCCCTGCTGTTAAAGATTATGGATCAAGCTGCTAACCCACAGGTACTGTATGCACACACACCTACTGTATGGACAACATCCCATAATGTTAATATACATGTACGGGTCTCAAGGCACAGTAAACAGCACATCCATATCTACTGTATGTGTGTTGCAGTATGTGTGGGAGCGCATGTTGGGAGGCTTCAAGCATAAGAACAACAGGACTAGAGAGGGCCTGTGCCTCTGTCTCATCTCCACCTTAAATGTGTAAGTACAGGAATGCAGACGTGTGGTGTTAAATCAAAAGGATGTCAAATAGAACATAAAAACAATGTATTTAATGTTTTTAATAAATAATGGACTGACAGATTTCTGTTTTTAAGAAACTTGTTAGCAGATCAAAGCAATTAACTTCTGAAATATTTGTTTTTATACAAATTAATTATAATTAGCCTTTTAAATTTTAGTTAAGTTTTGAACTTGATTTATCTTTTTAATTGTTATCTTATATTTATTTATGACCCAAACTAAAACAATATTTAATATAATTTTTATATTTCATTATTATTATTATTATTATTATTATTATTATTATTATTATTATTATTATTATTTTCCTTCAGGTTTGGATCTCAGAGCTTAACGCTGAGCAAAATCGTGCCCCACATCTGTAATCTCCTGGGAGACCCCAACAGTCAGGTACATCCTCATGTGCACCTGAACACTGACGCTAGACTGGCCGCGAATGTTGTTGTCATAGTTCTTCAAAAAATATTCAAAGTGCGAAAAATAGGTATAGTAGTTTAATGAACCTTTGATTATGAACTTTATTTTATGGTGGAAATAATGATACTTCAAATAATGTCAAACTACTTTTTAAAATGTATACACATGTATTAGCAGCACATTTGATGTAAATATTAATTTGTGGGGTTGTTTTGTTACATCCATGATAATTACTATTTGAATAATGTGCAATAAACCTCAGCATACATTAGAATTCTGCTATTCAAAGCAATGAAGGAAGGAGGGAGCCTGCAAAGTGCAGTATAATTGCTCCAAATCTGCCATCTACTGGTGAAAATATGGCACTACAGTAAAGTGAAGCTATTACTAGTAGCATCACAGCAGTGTTTGTTTATGAGGGCATTTATTTTTAAATGAAGTGACGTACTGTATCGGCCCTGGTATATTGTGCTTGTAAACTCACACTGTACTGCTGTGTAGTTGAGGATTGTTCCCTTTTGGGGTAGCTTCCTCTATGCCAGAGTGCTGTCCTATGATAAACTGGCTGGGTCTATCATCACCAGAACCAAACTTCCTCCCCGAGCACAGGAAACAATGCCTGTGGAACTTCCCTTCCTGATGTGATGAACTTTTTCAAACATGACGATTGTGTTGTGATGGCCCTGTCAAAGTTGCTAGTGGATTGTAAAAATAGAAAACCATATACCAGGAAAATTTGCTGTGTGATGACACTAAAACGCAGGAAGCAGAGACAAAAAACAACAATGTGCCCATCGTTAATAAAATAGGGCGTTAACGTAGAGCACTGTAATAGGTGTGTCAGCATATTGTGTGTCTGGCCCCTCCACAGGTGCGTGATGGGGCTATGAACTGTCTGGTGGAGATCTACCGCCACGTGGGTGAGAGGGTGAGGATGGACCTGGGAAAGAAGGGGCTCCCCCAGTCACGGTATGTTGATGCCCTGCGTCTCACAGAAGTCACCCTTTCGCCAACTTCTGCTTTTTAAAATGTTTTAATATGAAGCTTAACAGTTCATGTCCAGACAGCAACTGCACAATGAACCAATAAACAACTTCAAAGGTGTTGTTGTTCAAGCTAAAGTAATTAGTTACAAATAATTAAATATGGTCTTTACAAAAAAACAAAGCAACAAAATAAAAATGCGTTCTTTGAGGATGAATGCAATATGTCCTAAAACTTCCAGGAGACGCATTTAAATTTTTTTAAAATTCTTATTCCAGATAATTGCCAGTAGCCTGCGAATAAATCCTCATTCATCAATGAGTGATTAATTAGTTGACTGATTTATTCGTTATATTAATAACTAGTGTCATTTATATTGTAGGTGGTCATCATTTCTGTCACTGTTTCCAATATTATCTGGTGGGATGCAGCCGTAACACTGCCAGTGTATTTTGGGATACGTAAAGTAGGGAGATTTTATCCTGGCCTATTTAATCGCTCCCAGGAGAATCCTCAACGCTCTAAAATGAGGCGGTTTCGTGGCCAAGCAGTTCCATTGACCTAAAGGCAGCAATGTTTTCCACAGTTGTCATTTTGCTCCCAGGTGTAGCTGCAGTACAATCTTAATGTTACACTTCAATAACCTTGGTCGTTGTTGGCTTGTTGTGTGCCCTTCACAGATTGAATGTCATCTTCGCTAAATTTGATGAAGTCCAAAGATCAGGGAACATGGTTCTGTCGCCAGTGTCTGGTAAGTCAATTGAAAGTATGCTAGTATTCAGTGTATTGTGTTGTACCATCAACTATGGCCACTGTATAGTGCTGGTACTGTAGTATACAGGAGCTCTAAATAAACCTGGCCTGCTGTGCTTATGGATTACTATTATTTTCACTTTAAACTGCCTTGGGTGAAAAGAAATGTCCGTACAACCTCTCAGGTTCCTTTCGTCGGCGGACAGTGAATGCCATCTTTCACTTGTGGAATGCAACATGAGCCTGGCTCTTTGTACTTGTTCAGCGATAAGGTTTCAGGAGAAATGACCTGTCAGGAGAGAAAACAGTGAAAGGACCCTCATACTGTACACACATCTGCAAATGGCCCCCCACCTCTGAATGTGGTTGGAGGTGGGTGCTTGTGGTGGTTGTTGCTATTGATGTTCTTCAGAACTTCACAATGCAACTTTGTGTTGGGAAACCGGGTCGTTTGGTCAGTTATATTAATGTGTATTAGTGTTTGTTTGTTTGTTTTTTTTATGCAGTAAGATTAAGCATATTTACGCTAACATATATTGTAAGCCAGCATTACCCCACTTAATATCTAATCACCTTTCCCTCTCTCCAAAAAATAGCTCTGAAGTTAAAATGCATATCTTACTAACTCATCTTTGACATTTAGCTTTATCTCTGGGCTATTGTACTTATCAGTGTGCTCACAAGGACTGAAGTTTACTGCTGCTGGGCCTTGCACTGGAGAGAGAGCATTGTGAATAAATGCCCCAAGATTGTTGCCTGACTATTCTGGCATGATGTCGGTGGACAGAAAGTGCTCACTATTTCTGGAGTCTATTCATTCTCCCATCTTTGCAAATAAGATAATTGTCCTTCTAAGGATGTGAATTGACAAATGTGTGTTGTCCCATTATTTAGTTTTTCATTGGGATAAAACACTTAAGCTCCACTGAGCCCTGTCATAGCCAAAGGCCAGTAAATACTAAAGGCCCCATTTCTGTTAGCAGCCAGTTCAAAGGCTTCTGTTTTGTCATTGTCCAGACAACTGACAGGGGCCATGACTGTCACCTGAGCACAGGGGTGGAAATCATCGCGTTGGCCTGGATTCTTGAGGGGGAGGGGGGGGGGGGGATTTCCAGTTGCACGGGGATGGGCAAAAACACAGTACCGTACATTAACTCAGCATGAACTGCGCTCTTATTTTGGAAAAAGCATTGCCAGCTGTCGTTTTTGCAGTCACAAGATCACATTTGAGGGGGAGGACAGAGAGAGAGAGAGAGAGAGAGAAAGAGAGAGAGAGAGAGAGGAGGAGGTGGTAGAGGGACATTGCAGCTTATCGTGGCCAAGGCAGCTTAGGGGACAGCAGTATATGCCGGCAGTTTCCATTGCTGAACGGGCTAAAGGAATAAAGTGAAATCTCTCCAGGTAAATATCAGGTGTGCTTGCAAAGCCTTTCACATAGTTCTATTTCAGTTTTAGCCTGCAGTTATACAGCATAGCTTTTGACTTGGCATTTGCTTCTCTGGCTGTGTGTGATAACAGCTACTGTATGAGGCATTTGTGGTCACAAGAAGTGCATTGTTGGATAATGATTTTGAATGCTGTATGTAAGCTTAGTGGAGCATGTAAACCTAGCAGTAGCATCTGTGTATCCTCTTGATGTTGGCCTACGCAGTTTTAACTATCTAGTGAGGGTTGAATAAAGGTTTTTCTTGTAAGTAATGTTAATAACCACAGTTTTTATAACTATATATCTAAATATAATAATATGTACAGTAGGAACATTGTCAGTCTGACTAATATTTAGATAATTTGTATATCTCACCACAGTTAATACAACTTGTGAAATTATTAATGCCTTATGGCAAAACAGACCACTATTTATCAGATTTGTGTAATGGGATTGTGGTGTCTGTTGCATGTCACTACAGTGTTCAATTATTAATGTTTCTGGTAGCATTTCTCAAAGTACAAATTGATAGCCGAGCTAAAACTGATGTATCAGTGCCAGTGAGTTAGGCCTACTGTTAATCATTAGATTGTAATGTAATCCTTTGAAATTGTAATATTTAGGCTACTGTATATTTTATGATGCAGCTTGCAGTCTTTACAGTGCCACATTACAGTGAACATACTGACATGGTGTACAGATTTTACAGTTGTTTGGTACATCGCAATATACGGTGATGGACACCACAATATGGTGATATCATATATAGCAGATCTTTTTAAATGTGTGTAAAAGAAAAACATCTATTTCTTGTCACCTTTTTATATAGCTAAGAATTTATAAATACCGTAAATGATGGTGCTACCATTTTACTGCTGACTCCCAATTCTGTACTGTCCTGAACTAATCGATCAGATTCAAGTGGTTTCACTGAAAGATAAGACTTCATTAGTTTGGGATTACACAAGATGTATTTATGCAAAACAGTTGGCTTTAATTCGAATACAATCTCCTTGTTATACTAGTACCAGCCCAGTTTGTACTAGCAGCAGTGGAGCATTCCTGAATAATGCTGTGCTCATAGGGCTGAGGTTTAAGTTACTGCCCTGTCTGACACAAAGCTCTGCTCTGTTCTCTGCTAACCTGGTAAGTGTTGTCGTTGATGCGAGGTGGGCACGATGACACATTGATATTCCTCTGTTATTATTACCCTCCATCATGTCCCTCTGAACCCTTCAGGTTTTATGAGACGACTCCCTATAGACACTGAAGGACCTCTAGTGAGGTCTCCAGTGACCAGCTGGACTATGGATTTCGGGTTCGCTGCCTCCTGAATAATGAATTCTGAGCACGGGGTAGTATGAGTGGAAAGAACACAGGCCAAAGGCCATTTTGTATTCACCTGATTCTGCACCAATCAACGCTTTGAACAGCATTTAATAATAGATCTTTTTTTCTTTTCTTTTTTTAACTTTTGACCTGTAACCTTAAATGATTCAGTTATTTTAGTAGCATAGAATGAAATCATAAAATATACTGAACACACAAAGATGTGTGATGAACTGTAATTAAGATGATTATTTGAACACATGTATACCTTGCCCAATTGCATGTGGCCTATGTATTGCTTTAGATTCACTACATGTTTCAATAAGTTACAGCAGACAAGACTCGCTACTTATTTCTAACACTCAGCCACAACTAAAACGTTCCAACGTTTTCATTGAGTTATTGCCTTTCCCCACCCTCTGTGCGTTTGTGTTGTTTTCTCCCCAGTGTTAGGTCAGTACAGTAACTGTAGAATCTCAGGATGAATGGCTGGGTACCAAATGGATCTTAATCTGGTGAGAAATATGTGAATGAATGGCAGCTGACTTGATGGGAACCTCCCATCTCCCCTTGTCCCAACAGAAAGACGCAGGTACCCATTCAGTAGGAGGAGGGCTAGTGCTAGGGTTTCTGGCCGGTGTAAATCCCAGGTAGACCGGAACAAAAGAGAGGTGGGACTCTTCTGTGAAGTACACAAGCATAGAACTGAACCAACACTGGCATTATCTGCAGCAGAGACAAAAAACTCTGTGTTCTTTGTGGTAATCACATCAGAGCAAAGTTTGCTCATTATATTATCGCAGAACCTTTTCTCTTTCCAACTAATTGAGTTTTCTACTCCATCATGTATAGTTATACTGTACATTTATTTGTTTATGGGATAATGATGTACTGTATGTATTAAGACTGCCTATTCAATGCATAGTATGCAATGAATTGCAAAGTCCCAGTTTGGCCTCTTTCCAAATGCTTGTGCCAGTGCATCAATTGGGTTGATCTCCCATGCGCTCACATCTCTTCACAGGCCAGTGGAGTGTTGTTTTAGAGCCGCTAAACTACAGTCATTTTCTGAATTTGCGTCCGGAAGATCAACTGTCAGGCTCCATTATAGCCCGTGCAGCTTGGGACTTTCAGTTCCTGCCAGATGCCAGACTCGTGACTTGGCATCACCTAGACCTGAAGAGTCATCCATTTGTATAGTGGTGGGGATTATCATTTGTCTTTATTGTGTTTTAGTTCACTAGGGAAAAAGCATACTATTACAGTTTCCCTAGTCTCAGCCTCTTCCAATCATCAGCTCTTTGTCACAAAGTAAACTCCTGATACACAAGGGCCCTGTAAGGATGTCAGCACTATTACAAAGTCGTAGTAGTAGATTTTTATTGCCGGTTAACAATGTCACTCACAAGCATTCCGGTATGAAGTGCTTTGAGTAATTTCAGTCTTTTCATTTATTGTAAGCATTAAGCATAACCATAATTTGTTGAGTTTACCAACAAATTATTCCAGTATACTTGTAAAGTCCTAAAATAAGTTGTAGTTCATGGAATTTGACATTGTGAATGTCAATCAAAATACTGTATCTCTAACATCTGGGACATTATGCCCCAGACTACGCAGGTAAAGGCTAGCTCGAAGAGAATGCACCTTCCCAAATGTAAGATAAGGTTGTTTTTGAGGAGGTGTAGTACAGAAAAACAAATTTGTCGAAGTCGGTGTTTCCCAACCCTGGTCCTGGGGACCCACTGCCCTGCATGTTAGATGTCTCCCTGCTCCAGCACACCTGACTTACATGAATGGGCTGTTATTAATCTTTGCAGAAGCTGATTGGGTAATTATCAGGCTTGCTTTGTCTTTGGTGCAACAGGAAAATGTATTGGAATGAGTTGCAATTGCAGTTTTAATCTTGTACACTGTACAGTAGTAACAAAAGCAGCTGTTAAGAGGTGATAGACTAACTTGAATTCAATATCTGTTGACCTTCTACATATTGTAGTCTC